>PVKM010001826.1:0-72158 GCA_004027735.1 Carollia perspicillata
CCAGAGGGGAGAGGGGAGGGAATTTCAGGGGAAAAGGGGAAGGGGTCACAGGAACAAGTATAAAGGACACATGGACAAAAACTAAGGGGGGGTGGAAATGGGAGGGAGGTGGGGAGCACTGGGGGCAGGTGGTCTGGGACGGGAGTAAAAGACAGAAAACTGTATTTGAATAACAATTAAAATAAAAATTTAAAAAAAATGAGTTATATGACCCAATTGCTCCTCTCCCCTTCCCACCATAATGGGAAATTATTTACTCTTTCTTTCTATAGACACTGCTGCTAGGAAAGACTCTCAAGCTGGCCTGTTAGGACAGGAGAGAGTAGATGTCAAGATTGGAGGACACATTGTTCCTTTCTTTCTCTTATATATCCTAGGTAGTGTCAGCATCAAGAAAGGAAGGAAGAATCCTTTCATCTTAAATTAATAGAGCCCTCTCTCCCTGGTTCCTAACCCTAGGCCACGTCCCACTCCCCACACTACAATGTCACCTAAACATTTATCAGCATGTAACTGGATTCCATTCTCTGCCCTGATAAAACCCCAGCCTCATAAGGATGCTCGGCCCTTTTGAATGAAACTCCTGGGTACTTCCAGGGATTTTAGAATTTTTAGAATAGAAATCCCAGGGATTTCAGGCTATTGACAATAGGTTGAAAATCTTCATCCAACAGCTGTGTCTATAAAGGTGAGAAAGGTGTTCCTGGCATCCCAAGTTGAAGCACAGCACTGAACATATTTTTCCCCTAGAAACATTTTTATGGTATAAATAGTGATTAGTTTCTCTGTTACTCTTCCTGCTGTACTATGGATAGCTTTGCATTAAATTGTCTTTTGGGGGACTACCCCAGTAAACTAGACATTTTTATGGGAAAATTCTTGCTTTCCAAATTTCAAATATCTTACTTAAAAATGTACTTTTGAAACACAATTCATTCACAACTTCCTATTTGCCCACATAGTAAAATCAACCATTTCTCTCTTCTAGTCAACTCTAGTCCCACAAAAATTCAGAGAATACCACTCATGAAATAGTCTGGAAAGAGATTTTTAGCTGATAGAACTGAGTGATATATGTGTATGTGTTTATACAAACCTGTTTTGGAATTGACATAGTGGTACTCCTGCTATGCACCCCATTTACTTTTGTACAACTCACAGTGAAGATAGGTAGGGGACAGTATTCTTTCTAGGTTCCATGTGTGTACCAAAAATGCCCATTAATTGTGGCTGACTAAAGTTGTAAAGTACATTAAAAGAAAGTCAAAAACTAAAAAAAAGCAGAATATAGCAGTGTCCTCAAACTCTAAAATCACAGGAAAACATCCAGAAGCCTCATTCAGATTTCTGCAAGTTTTCATTGACTTACTTATTCTTTAATGTATCTTCTTTTTCTTTTAATATTATTATTCACAATAATGATTTAAAGCTATGGTTTATTCTGGGTTTTATAAAAATTACTAGTGCTAAAATAAGAAACAATAATTAGCTATTTTTAGCTATATCATAAGTTAAATAAATTTGGAGGAAAGTCAATTATCAGAACTTTACTTTCTTTTGTAATATTCTATGGGAAAATATATTCAGGGTCCCAAACACCTTATTTTAAACTTCTATTTTGAAACCAGTACATTAGTATATTAGATTTAGTATTTATACTAGTTATGTTATTTGGCTCAGGTTTGTAATTATAAATTATTTCATGGCTTTTGCAGGGTTCAAAATTATGGATAATAATGGAATACCTGGGTGGTGGTTCAGCACTGGATCTTGTAAGTATTTTTAAATAAACCCACACACACATTCACACTATAACTTTTTTAATTGGAGTAAGCAACAGCTTTTGCATAAGCTAAGTGTTTGTTTTAGTTATTATGCTCAAATTAAACTCTTTGAATAAATTAAACTACCCTTAGGTAATTTAGTTGTATTGCAGGATTGAGCTTGTTGCTGACATTCCTAGAGTATATAAGAAATGTAAATAGCTTAACAAAATCAAGCCCCCGAAGTTAAGAGTGAGGATGTGACAGTTGCTATGAGTTTATTTTTACTCTGTAACTGTATCCCTAAAAATAATGAGTGTTCTTAGATATTTAAAAATATATAATTCAGGTAACTGTCATTAAAAGTAGTTCTTGGATTCTGACCAAGTAGACCTATAGAGCCAGTTCTCTATAGAGTTCTCTGTGCTACATTATAGGTCATTTGGAAATGTGATGGCATTTTTGGATGTCATAATGAGTTGGAAGTGCTATAGCCTTTTTAGTTAGCAGGGATGCGGATGCTAAAATTCTGCAATGTGCAGAATTCTACCCAATGAAGATGTGTTTGCACTCACAATACCTTTGAGAAACACTAGTTGTTTCCCCTATGTTAATGAAATTCTATCAATGGATTTTCCTTTACAATCTTCATAAGATGACATTGTATTTAAAATTGAATGTGAATTCTAGAGGCAACTTTGTTTAGTAGAATGACTACTGAGCTGGCCTATGGGAATTTGAGGTTATAGGGATAACTGTATTGAAAACTAAACCTTGACTGTAAACCAAACACATAAAACCCTTGGACTTTTCATGTTATATAAACCAAGAAGTAGCACTAAGTTATTTCTAAGTTATCTTCCATCTTTAATATTATATGACATTTCCTTAGTTTGTTCTACCTTTAAAATTATTGAGTATGCTGTTTCTAAAAATACATTTTTGATTATTAAAATCATCAAGTAATTTTTTAATTCTCTTTTTTTAAGTAGAGATTATTTTTTCAAACTGAAAGAGATTAAATATTTTAAAAAGGGTTTACTCCTGATTGCCAATAGCTCAACTTTTCCAATAATCCTATGAATAGATATGATAATAAGAGATTTTCTTTGCTTTAGATGTAACCATACTTAAAGCAGTCTAAAGAAATGGTAATTAAACTTGATGGAGAGTCTCATCTCCTTCTAGGATTTCATCTTAGTTTAAGTAGTTGCTGATTTAAGTAATCCTTTCTTGTGTTTAATCTAATTCCTATATCCTAAAACTTGAGTTCATTTTTTGTTTCTGTTTGCTATCTAGTGACAGAACACAAGTGGTGTTTCTTTGTGTAATAATTCTTCGTGCACAAGAAGTCAGATCTCATTTCTATTTGTCCCGTCAGTTTTCTTATACAATAGCTTTTTTTATTAGCTCCATAAGGAGCATCACAATTGCTCCATGATCCTCCTTCCACTTTTTAAACATTAAAAGCCCTTTCCAAATTTATCACAATTAACTCATTTGGTCTCCCTAGGTGCTCACAATGTCTCTTCCCTGTTTTGTAAGCCTTGACAATGCTAGTCCACTGATTTCATCAGTATCACTGATAGCAATGTTAAGCATTGGGCACTGGCCCAACCCTAACTAACACCATCTGTATCCCCTAGAAGTAGTTTAGTTTTATGAAATCTCAAATGAAATGGTTGTGAGATTTTAATCTCATTCTGCCATGCTGATCTCTGCCTAATAGAAAAATGTGTGTGTGAATTAGCACAAATTCAATGAACTTAAATTTTTCTTAACCCATAGTGGCTAAAAATCAAGAGACTTGGGTTCCAGTCCTAGTTCTTTCATTGACTAGCTACCTAGTATTGGGTAAGCTATTTGACCTCTATGCCTTAATTTCCACAAATGTTAAATGAAGAAATTAAGTTAGTAATCTCTCTATTTTTGTTTTCTAGCTCTAAATTTAATAATACTGTGATTTAATTATAAATCTCATTTAACTGGGCTTTGTAGGGAGAACAAATGATGAAGAAATAATGTTTTTTTTTCTCTATGTGTAGTCCTATACAAATGAATAGTAGTACCATTTGAGAAATCTAATAAAAGATTGGGCTTTATAGGCATAGGCTACCAGGAATAAAAGAGAATAAGAGGAATGTTGAACAGAGTATTTGTCACCTTAAACTGGTACCTGACTAATGGAATATGACTATGACTATGACTTCTAATGTATATCAACATTATATAGTGTATACCTCAAGATTCTCTCCATTCTTGAAAAAAAATTGTTGTATGTCAACAGTCTTTAAGCATACTAACATATTTTACTGAATTTATTATACCTCACTTCTCTTCAGTATGAATTGTACTGGCTTATATCAAAAGCACATATAATAAGATTAATAAAATAAAACATGAGCAGCAAGAAAAAAATTGGAAGCAATATGCTAATTATAATAGAAGGCGTAATATAACATGTTGCATCAGGGACAGGCTGGAGTCAAAGGAGTAAACATTCTTTGAAAGAACAAATGTCCCTCTCTTGCATATCCTCAGTTGACAACAGAGGTAAATTACCCAAGGCCAACACACTGTCCTTCAGCCAGAGGTATTAACTATTAGAGACATGGTACAATCTTCAGTCATTGGAGAGAAGTTCAGTTATAAACTCCAGGTATAGTAGACCAAGATCTTGGCATTCTTTCTCCCAAGATTGCATGGGAAATAAAATGCTATTCCATCTGCTATACTGTCCTTCTCTTTACAACTCCCTTTTTCTCCTTTTCTAATCATTATTAACATGACTAAAGAAACATTTTAACCACAAGGTTTGGGATAGGTTTCTGTCTGGTAACGAGTCATAAAAACTAAACTGTACCACCACTCCATTCTCATTTCCCTGCCATGGAGTCTCCTCTCCCTTCCTCCAGTGCTCAGGTCATTGTAATTTTACTTTTACTGAAGTTTAAACTCAACCTAAATATACCAGATAAGCTAATGACTCTTTAGGACACCTTTTCTTGTTTTTACTTAAATATATTTTTAAAATACTGTTTTAGGTAATACACTGGCTTATCCAGACCACGTTCAGAAGTCCTTCAGAGTGATTGCTTGTACCCCTTCTGTGTATCTTGCCCAATTTCTTAAGTAACGGAGAGTATACCTCCTCTGGACCTGTCAACATTTTATGTTCAGTAATAAAGTTACTAATCTTGATGGGTATGATGTTTGCTTTCCAGTTATTTGGTAGTACCTCAGAATTTCATTGCCAATAATGAATAAAATAATATGCCATTTTCACTTTTTAGAATGACTTTAATCACTACTGTTCAAATAAAAACATCTGGAGTGAAAATTGATAGAGTTGAAAATAAATAGATAATATTACCTAGGAAAGGCATCTATTTGAACTATGAATATGCCTGGAGTATATTCTATATCCAGACCACAGTTAATATTAAATGGTGAGACCAAAGTATGTGTTCTATTTTAAGCTGTTAAATTTCAACATGAAAGTAGCCTTTATTCAGAATAAATATGGCATTCATGAAAGATGAAATACACAAGGTGCCAAAAGGCTATGAATCCCTCCTAATGTGAGGCAGAGTGGGCAGTGTTTGATTTTCACTACCTCTTTCCTCCTTCCAGCAAATAGAACTTTACCTCAGCTCTGACTTTAGTTTCCCACCCTTTCCTGTAAATGTTGCACAGTCTACTGTTTGTGCTTTATGAGGTAGTAGAATTTTAAAATAACCATTTATTTTAAAGGGAGATTTTCAAATATTCCATTACAAGTTCTCCTGAATCCTAATCATTGCTTCCCTTGTATTCCAGTTGGAACTATATTGGCTTTGGTACGGGGATGGGGGAAGAAAGGAAAATGTGTTACACTTATTTGAAAAACCCTATCCTTCCATGATTTGATTTTTTTTTTTCACAAAGAGAGTCTGAATAGTTTAATTATTATACTTCAGGCTAAATTTTAAATTTGAGTCCCAAAAAGTCTCTATGCATTTATAGTGTTATGAAAATGTATAAATGCCAAGAACTGTGCTACAGGTGACCTGTATGATCAAATTGGGTTGCTATGGAAATCTTATGGACTCTCTGAGCTAAAAATAAGTTCAGCGTAAATATTTAATAACTCTTAAAATTTAAGTAGTCATTTTTCCTATCTGAAAAAAGAAAGGTAGTTTTGTCATCATGTAAGTGTATTTTAAATTTTTGATGTAAATATCTAAGAACCTCAAAATTTGAAGCTAGTGTATAGGTAACACTGCTTGTATTATTTCAAGATTAAACTCAATCACTTAAAAACCATTCTAATCCTTTGACTTAACTTTTTTACTGTCTTCCCTCACCTTTTAAATTTTTCTCATATATTTAAATATTGGTATAATAAACAGAACTGCTTTATACATCTGATTCCATTATTTCAAAAGTAATATCAAGTTTGAACTTTATTGCTTTAAACTTTTGTGTGTGTGTGTGTGTGTGTGTGTGTGTGTGTGTGTGTGTGTGTGTGTGTGTGTTTCCCTCTAAGCTGCGAGCTGGTCCATTTGATGAGTTCCAGATTGCTACCATGCTAAAGGAGATTTTGAAAGGTCTGGACTATCTGCATTCAGAAAAGAAAATCCACCGAGACATAAAAGGTATACAAAAATTTAATATTAACCTAAGTATAATGTATTCTGAGGAAGCTGAAGTATTTTTTTTTTTCATTGGTTTTTCTTTTCCCCTCCTAGCTGCTAATGTCTTGCTCTCAGAACAAGGAGATGTTAAACTTGCTGACTTTGGAGTTGCTGGCCAGCTGACAGATACACAAATTAAAAGAAATACCTTTGTGGGGACACCATTTTGGATGGCTCCTGAAGTTATTCAACAGTCGGCTTATGACTCAAAAGTAAAGTGTTACTTGTATAAGCTGTTTTGTTTTTGATAATAAATTTTATATAACATAATGTACCTACTTAATAAACTACCTTAATTTTTCTCCCTTCTAAAGTATTTCTAGAGTTTTGGCAAATATGGCTGCTAAATTATAAGTTCTCGATGCTGATAATGTTCAGACTTTCTTCCCTTCAATTTCCTTCCATCCCACTTGGAACAAAATTCAAAGTCCATACTATCACATACATGGCTCACTAGGATCTTGCCCTTGTCCACCTCTTTAGCTTTATCTCATATCACTCTCCTCTGTATTCCATCTGCTTCAGCCACTGTGGCCTCATTGCTGTTTCAAAAACTTAGCAAATACACTCTGGCCTCAGGGCTTTTGCACTTAACCCTCTCCTCTGTCTGGAATAACTTTTCTCCTAGTCAGTTCTCTGCTTTAAGCATTACCTACTTAAAGTAGTCTTCCCTAGCCATCTGTATAAATGTGCAGTCCCTTTAACACCATCATTCATTATTTTCTTATCCTGAGTTAATTTCTTCTCAGAGCTCAGTACCATCTGCCATCGTATTATTTACTTATCTGTCTCTTCTACTGGAACATTAAGCCCCTTGAAAGCAGGGATTTCTGTCTGGTTTATGTACCCACCACCTGAATCTTCAGTGCCTAGAATATGGTACTTGGAACAAAGTAGGGAATTTGATACTTTTAAAAAAATAAATGAACTTTATTAACAGAAATTGATTAACATTATATTTCTTCAGACACTTTAATATTGTTGTGAACATTAGATTCCACAAGCTATTTTGTGGCAGTAGTTTGGAATGGAGTTTCAAGGTGTTTTTTTTTTCTTTCTTTTAACCTTAGGCTGACATATGGTCATTGGGAATTACTGCTATTGAACTAGCCAAGGGAGAGCCGCCTAACTCAGATATGCATCCAATGAGAGTTTTGTTTCTTATTCCAAAAAACAATCCTCCGACTCTTGTCGGAGAGTTTACTAAGTCCTTTAAGGAGTTTATTGATGCTTGCCTGAACAAAGACCCATCATTTGTGAGTATATGAGGCCACTGTTTCCTATTATTAGATCTATATACAACAAATGTGTTTTTTTCTACAGTGGGGAATATAGTGCATGTGAAAATTGTCTAAGATCCATCCAGGAATCTGGTTCTTCTTTCTATGTTGCTAATTCTGTTCAGTTCCTAACAAGATCCTTAGTTTCTTTTTTCTTTCCCCTCTATGTTTTTTTTTTCTTTTTTGCATGGTCAGTAGCTCCTTTCTTATTCTAATGATCATTTCCTATTGGTGGGGAAGAAATTTTCAAAATAAAATTCATTTAATAGGATGTCATTATTAAAATATATGTGTGACTAGTCACAAGGATTTTTATTCAACTGTGTTTTCACTTTTTATAAAAAGTTACATTTGCACTTCATTATTTATATATTAATGTTAAGAAATTACAAAATAAAGTTGTATACATTTCCTGCAGTCTAGTGACCTCCTCTCATTTACCTAGCAAATTTAATTATAGTTATTTTACTGTTTTAAAAATAAATCTGACTGGTAACTTCTAGAAACTATTGCAGAACCCTGGCTGGTTTGACTCAGTGGATTGATCACAGGCCTGTGAACCAAAGGGCCATCGGTTCAATTCCCTGTCAGGGCACACACCTGGATTGTGGGCCAGGTCCCCAGTGGTGGACACATAAGAGGCAACCACACATTGATGTTTTTCTCCTTCTCTTTCTCCCTCCCTTCTCCTCTCTAAAAATAAATAAATAAAATCTTTAAAAAATAGAAACTATTATAGAAATATGTAAGAATTGCCTAAGTTTGACATAACTATTTTAACTTGGTAATAATTATTCTGATATTAATAAAATACTAGGGGGGCAATAACCACCACACCACTTGGTATTTATATTTAGATACAATATGAATTCATTAATCTGAGGTTCATACAAATGTGTACAGCTAATAAAGTTACAGTCTTGCTAGTTTTCATCCATTTTTTTCAATTCTTAGTAAATACAATAGCAGTACTTTAAAGCGTTATTTTGAAATGTTTTTGCATTTTTACTTTATTTTCAAAATCCTACCTTGTCTTTCTCTGATTGTGGGAAGGCCCTACCTGCCAGGTTGCTGGTAGATAGGCCGTCTTTTGTCCAGGAAGCTTTAACAAATTGGTACCAAAGCAATGAGTTTAATTTGGTTGCCCTGAGCCACTTCAAAAGTAGAATTAGCTATTGTCCTATGGTGTTTCAGTTGTCCTCATGCCTACAGATGTACTTTTACAACTTCAACTTAATAACTGAAGTGATTTCTTACCCCCTTCATTCATAAAGAACCTAGAAATATTCACACATGCTTTATTTTTTCCTTAGCGTCCTACAGCTAAAGAACTTCTGAAACACAAATTCATTGTAAAAAACTCAAAGAAGACTTCTTACCTTACTGAGCTGATCGATCGATTTAAGAGATGGAAGGCAGAAGGGCACAGTGATGATGAATCTGATTCTGAGGGCTCTGATTCGTATGTACAGATTAATTTTTATTTAGATAGCCTGCTTTAATATTGTATATCTTTTAACTATGATCCAATATGCTTTCCCTAGCATAAAATATAAACCATATTCTAAAGTTTTACTTTAGAAACTGTGAGAGTCTTTTAAAATCAGTCTGCAGAATATAATGAATTTGAAACATGTTTTTCTTAGAAGTGAATTGCTCTAGTTTTACATGGTCTCAGTCTAACCCCTAGTGGATACTTGAGTATATTACAATATTTTGTGATAACATTTGATTAAAGGGGCTGTATTAGTTTTCCCAGAGTGATAAGGGGCTATGTCTTCTCATGCTTTGTCGTCAACCTGCTAAATCCCTCTGGAGAACTTACCTGCAGGCCTTTTCTACCTCTTGTCTTTGGACCAAACCATAATCAGACTGGTACATTTATATAGAATGTCCTCACTTAACATCATTGGTAGGTTCTTGAAAACAGCAACATGAAACAAAATGTCTTATAATGAAAATAATTTTACCATAGAGCAATCAATAGAAAAAAGAGTTAAGTTCTTGTAATATATATATGTTTGTTCACAAAAACATCACCAAACTTCTAAATAAAGCATTGAAATAAATGTCAGCTATACATCCATTTAAGAAAGGTGAATAAAAACAACTCAAACAATGGTTTTCCAGTACACTTATTCCAATTCAGGATCTGGGGTGGCCAGAGCCTCTCTGGGTAGTTCAGGGTACAAGGTGGGACCCACCCTGGACAGGACACCCTTTCATCACAGAGTCACCACACCCCACACTCACTCAGACTGGGACAATGTATACATACAAGGTCACCTCACATGCACATCTTTGGGACATGGAAAGAAACCATAGTATCTGGAAAAAAACCATACATACATAAACAAGAATGTTAAACTCCACAGAGATAATGGTCTCAGCTGGGAATCTTTTAACCCTCATTAGTGTTATAAAGAAACAACATTATTCAAGCACCTGATATATTTATTTATATAAATTTATACCCTCTAAAAATTGTACTGCTTTTTAACTGCATTTACACTAACATTTTAACTTCTAAGTCCAAAACTTAATTTAGACTAGAAAAGTCTGTAGGCTACACCAGAATTTATTCCTCCACTGGCTGAATACTCTCAAAGAGTCCTGTATTACAACAGTGTGTTGATTGCTGGGAGTGGGGGATATAAAGGGACTAAATGATAATGGGAAACAATACAATAAAGATTAAATTAAAAAAAAAGAAATTGCCTGAATTTTGAAAGGTGTAAAAAAATACCAGGATAGTTTTGTTCCGTATTCTAATCGATATTGTCCTTAGATGCCCATGAGAGTTGCCCATGGAGCCTTAAAAAAAATAAGCCACAGTACAGGAGATTCTGATCCAGTCAGTGAGGGGGGTTAAGTACAGGGATTTATATATACAGTAAGAGGTCTCCATGTGTGATTGTGATGCACAGCTGGAATTGACAACCATTGCTACTCTTTAGTAAAATGTAGTATCTACTGGAAACTGAGATCAAATGTTTTCTTATACTATGTTTTTTTAATATATTGGGGTAGTCTCTCTTCAGAGTTCCACTACATTAATTTGTCATTTTCACCAAGCTGAATTATTTAGGAACTTATTGAAATATCTTTGGCAATCATTTTAGGGAATCCACCAGCAGGGAAAATAATACTCATCCTGAATGGAACTTCACCACCGTACGAAAGAAGCCTGATCCAAAGAAACTGCAGAATGGAGCAGTATGTACATAGAAATGATCACTTCCCTTGATAGACTTCTTTGAACTATGTAGTGAGGTTTTGGTGGCCGAAATAGTTACAATTTAATACCCCTAAATGTCTGTCTACCTCACTGTGTACCTAATATGTTTCATTTGCCATTAGCTTTGAGGTAATTAAGAAAAGATCATAGAAGTAATGTATGTGGCCACTGGTATAACTTTAAATGCATTTTACCTGGAGGTACATATATATCCAGTGGAATCATGGCTATCTATTGTAATCCTATCAGTTAGAAGCCTTCTAGATGATGGATGGCAATTAGTGATGGAAAGAAAGCATAGAGATTTATCTTATATTGGGCATTGTGGAGGTAGGATTCATATTGATGCACATTTACTATAGAATAACAAAAAGATGGATGAATATTTTACTTTCATATGTATTAATCTATATTATTTGTTCAAAGGAGAAAGACTTTGTGCAAACTCTGAGCTGTTTGTCTATGATAATCACACCTGCATTTGCTGAAGTAAGTGCAGATTCATCATCGCATATATATCTTAAGAAGTGTAGTAATTTTAAATGTTATAGCTATTGATCTTTCTCAGCTTAAACAGCAAGATGAAAATAATGCTACCAGGAATCGGGCAATTGAAGAACTTGAGAAAAGTATTGCTGTGGCTGAAGCTGCCTGTCCTGGCATCACAGATAAAATGGTGAAGAAATTAATTGAAAAATTTCAAAAGTAAGTTTCAAATGTCATTTTTTCAAAAATTATCTTGACATTTTCTTTTGGATGTTAATTTAGGATGCAATCTAAATACCCTGATTCAATCATCAAGGTCACTTCTTAATAGTTGTATGCTTAAAATCTGTTTTGCTCTATAATGCATCATATGTACATTATATGGTGTGTTCACCACCCCAAGTCAATTCTCTTTCCATTACCATTTATCCCCTCTTTACCCTCTTCTACCTCTCCCACCCCCTTTCCCTTTGGTAATTACCGTACTCTTATCTGTGTCTCTGACTTTCTTTCTTTTTTTGCTTAAACCTATATAATTTTATTAATCATTGACACCCCAATAAATTGAATTAAAAGAGGAAAAAGAAAAAAATTAAAACTGTCTTGTTTGTTACCCATCTTAAACACTACCTTTTGGAATTATTATCTTCAGGCATTACAAAGTAATTATCCACTGAATGAAATGGCTTGATTTTTTTTTTTTTCACCTTTCTGTGCTAGTAGGGGTATAGACAAAAGGTTACGTATAGAGCATATTTTTATTGGGGCTTTTGTAAACACAATTTAGGAATGCTTTCATTTTTGCCACTACTCTCATCATACCATTTACATAGTTTCCACTGATAAAGTTCATAAGTTTAATCCCTATTAAAAATGTTAAGGAAGTGATTTTAGGTAGAGGAACTCAGTGAAGACTATGAATATTCCTTATAATTAACTTTAGTTTCTATACTGTGTCTTAAACTGTTGGTTAAAATTTTGTCCACATTTAATAAAGTTCTTACATTTTATTTTAAAATTCTCTTTCTAACAAGGTTTTTGTATGCATACGCAGCTCCTTACCTCAAGCAATTTAAAAAGCAATGCTAATTTTAGTTTTAATCCCATTATATCACTTCTCAGTGCATTCTTATATTTCTTTTTTTAAAGATATTATTTATTTATTTTTAGAGAGGGGAAGAGAAGGGAAAGAGAGGGAGAGCAACATCAATGTGTGGTTGCCTCTCATGCACCCTGTACAGGGGATCTCCTGATCTACAACCCAGGCATATGCCCTGACTGGGAATTGAACCAGAAACCATAATTGTGATGCCACTGGTATCAAGTAGGAACAGACTATACAACCTATAAAAGCCTATACTCTCAGAGATCTTTCTATCTTCTATAGATAGGCTACTTGTACTCACAAACTAAAGCCCCTCTTAAAATCCCTTAAATTTTAATGGAAAACTCCCCTCTATTTATGAATATGTAAACAAATCAAGTGATAGTTATAAAATCAGATGCAGAAGGGATTTTTAAATTTATTTATATTTTAACATCAACATGATAGGATTCAATAGAAAGGACTTAGTTTGCTGAATCAGTTCTTTTATTGCAGATGTCATACAGATGAGAAATATAAACATGCATAGTTATATACCAACTTAAGTTTTTTTCTTAATTTTACAGGTGTTCAGCAGATGAATCCCCCTAAGAAACTTCTTGTTATTGGCTTTTATTTCATACAGACCTAGAGAAACCACCAAAGTTACTTCAAGCTTAGTAATGTTTAACTCATGAGTTCCATGTGCCTTTTGGATCTTTGTAACATTGAAGATATGGAAGAAGCTATTCAACTATTTTGTGATGGAGGTTATCATTTTATATTTTAAAGAAATTACTTTGTAAGGAAAAATTTTAATACTGTAGTTTCATCTGTTTTCTAGTAAATGTTGAGATACAGTTTTGCTTTTAGATATTATTATATACATTACTAGGATACATACCTTTCATGTTTTGATCTTTAGTTAACTGTACACTGATGAAATATACAGGTTTTTCAGAGTCATCCTGAATATTCAACTTTTGTAAATCATCTAGCTTCAAAAAGATTTTTTTAAACACACGTATATTCTACAAATGACTGTTGGTGGGGAGATGAAAACAAGCCATAGCTTCTTAAACAGAAGGTTTTAATAAACTCTTGGAAATGATACCTGGAAAGGTATTGACTCTTCTACAAAGTTGGTATGAAATTTCAGGTAGCTCAGTGATGATCACATTGAAGAGCCCCGTGTTTAAAGCATTTATAGGCAACATGTAGCAACTGATATACTTCTTGAAGTGCAGTATTTATCTTCTCTTTGAGAAGAGGCAATTAACCCTTATTTAACATGGTTGGGGATTTAATATAATACCAATTAGCCAAGGATGGAATTTTGGTAATACTGCAGGAATCAGTCAGGCTTTCTTTTTAACATCTTCAATTTAAATAGCATATTATGTGCTTGGATTTAGGGAGCTTAAAAAGCTGATTATCATGTGATTAAATACCTGATCAACAGGTGGGAATATAATTTACACCAGCATACTTTTGGTTCACAAGCCGGCACTCAAACCACTGAGCCACACCAGCCAGGGTTATACCAGCATATTTTTATCATGGTAGTAAAATATCCTATAAACTATTTATACATTTTTATTCTTCATAATTACCCAGTACATAAGCATCATTTGTTCATTTTCTGAAAGGGTATTTAAATAGGCATTTTCTAGTTTATATGAAAATAACCATGGTACAGGATGATTTCTGTGTGAACAAAGGTAAGTTAGACTGTACTGTTAATTTTTGGTTATATTTATGGTACTGTTATGTGGGTAATACCTTTTTTAAGCCCAGTATGTATGTGTGTGTATATATCCTGCCTAAGTTCTGAGCTGTAGTTGTAGAATTATTGATGCTGGTTAATTTTAATAGTTAATGTTTTATTGTTTGGAATTGCACAATTTAGTTTTTACACAAAGGTTATTTAGTCATTTAAAAAATCTGAAAATTGCTAAATATTAGAAGAAAGAGATTCTTCAAGAATACACTTTTTAGTCAAAGTGGCCATTACCTCTTTTTTTGTGATAATAAAGACACTTGAATAAGTTGTTGTCATGTCAGTATGCCAAGAAAATTATTTTCATTGGTGCCTATACTTTCACAATTATTTTTAACACATTGTATTTTGAAGTAATGGTTCAGTTAAAATTTTCACATTCTATGTAACTGAAACTCAGTTACAGTTTATAATCTGTAGAGGTCAGAGAATAAATTTGCCACTCATGAATTAAATGAATATTTTTGTAAAAGTAAAAGCAACCAATTTGTAAATCTATTATTTGAAACTTTACAACACAACTGCATCATGAATAGAAATTGTATTGCCTATTCATTATAGTTATTAGTCCTGTAAACTGTTTCTAGGGGAGGTGTTTCGGGGGTTAAAATAAATATTTAAATTTAATGGCCCTCAATGTTTGTTTCCTTGAGGAATGTATATTGTATTTTAATTGTTTCTAATTATTTCTCCCTTGTCCTTTAACTTGTTGGAACTTTAACACCAATATTTCCATTGAAAACTAAAACATATTTCTTTATATTTTATTAAGTATTGATTATAGCTACAGTGAATATATGGCCTAATTTCTGCCTCCTGTCCTGACAAAATCATTGAGCGAGTCCTCTTTCACTCAAAAATGTCCTAGGTTGGACGATGAATTATATGGTCACCCCTGATTATGGTTTTTATTAGAAAATCTTAAAAAGATTTGATTCCTATAGGTCTCTAAAGAAAACAAATTTAACAAAGACTTGCAGAAATTGAAACAAGAAACAACTATAAGCCTAAATGAATTTGAGTTTTTCCTAGAGAAAAGGCCAAAGATGAATTTAATACAGCTTTGAGATGTATGGGATTAATATATAGGTGACTGGACTTAAGTACAAGGGTAAGCAAAAGTAGTTTACCATTGTGAGTATGCAAAACATAGAGTTAATAAAACTATTGCAATAATTATATCCTGGTCCTGACCAAGTAACTCAGCTGGTTAGTGTTGTCCTGAAAGTCAAAGGTTGCAGGTTCGATCCCCAGTCATGGCACATACAAGCTACCAATGGTTGCATAAATAAAAGGAACAACAAATCTATTTTCTCTCTCTCTCTCTGTCTCCCCCCTCCCTCTCTTTTTGTTCCCCATGTCCCCTACATCTAGCCTGCACAGTCATAACCTGTATGTCTTTTTCCATATGAACAAATGTAAACCTACTTTTGTCCATCCCTGTATATTCTTATTATTTACTAACTGTTATAGACTTGTAAGTTACTGGATATCATTTCTGGAGCAGGAAAGAAAATGCTAGAATATGGGAAAAGTATAGAAGGAATAGATTAAAAGGAATTTTTGTGATGTAAAGACTAGGAGAGTAAGGAACCCATTCCATCCATCTTTTCTCAATTAAGTCATATAGAAATAACTTGCTTATGTAATCACATTATTTTTTTGAAGTTAGTACTTAACATTATCCTATAAATACGTTGTACTTAACATAAACATTAGTTAAAAATGATGTTGTTAAATAGAATGCTATGCCTTCCAGGAGGAATAGTAGAAAAATTCTGAATAGGTTAAAAATAGAATTCTGGTTTATTAACTCAATCTGGGTTTAGTACTGTCCTTTTTCTTTTCAGCTAACCCAATTCTTAATCCATGGCTATATATTCCCACCTGCCTCCCTCCTTTTACTTGTTCTTTAACTGCCCCTTCCCTTAGTAACTGCCTAGATCCAATCACTCCTGAAATGTATTAAAACAAAAGGAAGATAATGCTTACAACTTGTTTTTTAATAAATGGATTTCCATCACTCTTATTAAAGTACTATTCATCTCATTTCATTGCCTATATACACCAAAATATAGCAAAAAATAAATCCTTGTATGAGGTTAGATAAACAAACCAATAGTTAGCTTTTAGCTTTCACTACATATAATAGATAGCTAAGAAAAAAAGAATAGAAAAGTAATGTCAAACATTATATTATCTTCAGCAAGCATGTATCTGGCTTTAGAAATTGATTAATTCATTATTTTCTGAGGTTTAGAATTCTACCAAGTCCTAGATAAATTACAAACTATGTTCTGTTGAGAGAATCTATGACACCATCCTGAGCTTTCCTGAGCTTTAGGAGGGCCATGTTCCCCCTAACATATGTTATAAAAATTGAAGTTCTTAATATTACAGGACTATTTTTACTGGGCACCACACAGATAATGAGGACAGAAACTTTCAGTCACATAGTACTCTTTAAGAACAAAATGACTAACACAGTCACAATCTACTAAATCACTAAATGACATCAGAAACCAATTCTATGTGCCAACACCTACTGTCACCATTCTTCAGTGTTAAGGAGCCTGTCATTTATAATGTCCCTATGGGGAAATGTGTCATGGAGATGACAGGTACCCGTCTCACTTCACCACAGTGCTAATGAGGAGAGGGCATGTTCCACAGTCCAGAGGGAGTAGAAGAGGGGAGCTTGACGAACAAGGCTGCAATTGAATCTTTCATAAGCTAATTGTATAAACAGAAGACTCCCTTAATACCAATGAATAGGAACTAAGACAATGGTTTCTGTAGAAAGTTCCTTTTTACCTAAGTTGGTAACAGAATTGGCGCAGAAATAGTCAGAGTTTACACTTTTAAGCTAAAAAGTAATTACATGGTTTTAACAATGTCCTGTCTTCAGCAGTTGGTGTATTAAAAGAAACATTTTCATCTTCTTCATCTAGCTGTAGACTACCAGAAGACAAGCGGATTCTGGCCATGGGCGATTTCATTCCTTTACCATACAAAGAATAATAGTCTGGTTTAAGGATCTCTGATTCAGAATCACTGGATTCACTAGCTACATATCTTTCTGCTGTTCCCTGATCCATTACAACTGTTGGAAACTTCTTCTCTGGAAGCATATAAGTAAATAGGTCAGTTTTGCGACTCAGAGCAGGACAAGGTCCTAAAGGTCTAAATTCTGACCCAAAAGGAAAATAGATAGTTTTCATGTCTGTTTGACTCTGGGACCGTTTAGGGGTTTGCTCTTGAATATTACATGCAAATGCATCTTCTAAATTTGTATCTTCTAGATCTGCATTGATGTTGCTCCTACCACTAGTCCTGGCTATAGCTTCTTGGAGTTCTTGAAAGTCTTGCTGAAAGCTCTTCATTCTGATATTCCTCAGGCTTCTTTTGGCTGGCCTTATTGTAGTGGGATCTAGACAGCTGTCTGGCCTTTCCCTTTCTTCTGCCATGTTTGGAGACCATCTGGGGACCTGGGGTGATTTGTCCACATAAAAAAAGACTTGAGGAGGCATAATATCAACCTGCTGACCAACACAAGGAATATAGGGCACATCTGTGTAAGTTAGCCTCCTTGCTGAACTCACTCTTTTAAGGCCAGAAGATGTGCTCATGTGATTGTCAGCAAACTTATAACTTGTTTGGAAGGAGCTTAGAGGACTTGTTTCCTCAAAATAGTCTCTGGGATCGTTGTCAGGATCAGGGTCAGTGTTAAAGACACAATCAGTATAAATAAAAGGGAAAGAAGAACTGCTGTGCGACTGATGTAACGATGTGGGATCTGCCTCTGGTTTGGAAAGCTCCATCTCCGCTGCAAATGTCACCTCCACTGCAGAGTTTCTCCTTCTACTGTCTAGCACAGGCTCAGATGCATGCACTCCATTCACATTTCGGTAGTACCCACTGCCATATGCTAGTCTCAAATCTTCCACCTTGAGAGAAAGGACATGTTGGTGAAAGAAGGAAAAAGCCATTTGCTTAGGGTGGGATCAGGGATCTAAATTAGCCTTAAATTTTGCAAAGGTGGTTTTTCAAAGTTATTTCAAATCAACTTCTATTCTAGGGTTGATAAATATATAGAGAAGGGTAATAACTTGTACCATATCCTAATTCATATGCAGAAATACACATGACACTATCCTGTCTCAATACCATTCCACTTCCAGCCTCCAAGTTTATGTACTTCAGCTGACATTGTTCTTCAAGAAATATGGTTTAGTAGTTATATCAATGAGCCAGGACTTCTGACTTCTGGTCCTGGCTCTGCCTTTGACTTGCTGTGTGATCTTAGGCAAGTCTTCTAATCTCACTTCTCCAGCCTCACTATTTTCTGTAAAATGGTGATGAGGAGACCTATGAATGGCATGAGGTCATATTTTACATGGTACATTTCAATGATATAGCTTTATGATTCCTTCCAAATAAAAACTGCCTGTACACTTGATTGAAGACATGAGAGTTTATGAGACCTATAATTAATTATTTAGTGGCAGTGAAAGAAATTAACATGGTTGATACTATAACTCTCAAATGAAACCATAATCTCACCATTCCAGGAGAATAGCACTTTGTTCTTAAATTACAGAATTCTACATCAAATGTACTTTAAAACCTTAACCTAACACCTTATAGCTTTCTCTAAGACTTAAGATTTTTATAGATAAAAAAGCAGAGCCTTTACTTTTAAAAACACAAAGTCATAGCAATTCATCTGGCTCTACATTTTCCAAGATGTTAGCATTACAGATTACAACTTAAAGATGCGCCAGATCCTTCCAGTCTATAAGGTACCCATCAGTGATAGTGGAAAAAGTGATCTTCTATTAGCTGGGAAGACTGAGCTAACTGACCTTCTTGGAGGCTAACCTACTCAAACATAGTAAGCTTTTACACACTGGGAGATTCTGATAGAATCAATTCTTGGGAGCTTTTGAAAGAATGCATTACACTTATCTAAAGAAAAAGGCACTTTCAGAAAGCTTACTTGTTTTGAGACATCAGAGAGGAGGTCTGGTGAGGACCTGCACTGTCGTTCATGGTACTGAGATGGATAATGTTTCCTGAAATTACCAAATGATGAATGATTTGAAATGGTCTTCATGTCAGTACAGAATACATATAAATCTCTGAATTCAACTTAAAATCAACAAGCGAGCACGAAAACAAAACTATGTACCTTTCAAATGGCAAGCTCTTCAACCTCCCTTTTTTTCCATATTCCAAAAGTTGCCTTTGGGTTCTTCCACTATTATAAGAAGAAGATAAATATTTTATTAATGCTAGTTTTAAGCCAGTAGGCTACTAAAACTCAAAAGCCTCATGTACAGCAGAAATCAGAAGTCTAGATGGATGACATATGTTATGAATCTTTGATCATCATATTAATGATAATACCCACTTAACTAGCCATCAGGCATTGTACAACCTCAACTACTCAGAACCCAGAATTTTTTTAAAAGCCTCTGAATTCAGCTGTATAACAGCTAAAATTTTTGGCCTTGGAAACTATTATACTTTTCTTTATAGGCAGTTTCCCTATTTCCAAATTTACACATGATTTCTAATCAAGCTATTTAACTGGTTTCCTAATCTTTAACAGAATAAAAACAGCAACTGAACAGTAGAAGAGGCTTGCTCTAGTCAGACAGACTAGCAAAAAAGCCAGTTGACTACTGGGAGAAACACAAGAGCCAAAAAAAGAAATCACAAGGACAATAAAACTCCACAAGTCTGAGTCATTTATTACTGAGGTACAGAGTCTGACAAGTCTCCCCCACCCTGAGGCCATCACTGTACTATATGCAGCTACCTGCAGAGGATAGTAAGTGATATTTACAATTATTTAGGCCATTAAAATGGCAAAATATGATCAGTATCATCTGTTTGAGAAGGTGAGGAACTACAGATTACATTTTGCAAAGATTCCATCAAAAATATGTATGTTTTAAAAATCTCAGTTCTTATTAGAGCAGACTTCCAGTATTTGAAAAATCCCATATGGGAAGCATTTGATTAGAATACTTTCATCTTAGCAAGGAGTTTTTAAAGCTTCTTCCAAAGAATTCCTAGGGTGGTGTCTTAAAGTAAAAACAAGATCTTACTTAGACCTCACTTCCATTCCTCTACTGCAATGTTACTCAAACTTTTTAATCCTTTAGCCCCTCTCATGGTTTCCACTATCCTTTGCCTAACCACCACTGAAAGGTGTTGTTAAGCTTTCTTTTCCATGGCTTGCATGTAAGTTGCATATAAGCAAAACAATAGTTTTATTTAATATGCTTTATCAACCTGCATATGTCCCCTCATCCTTGCAGAGATCCTGATCTAACCTTTTAAGTAGGGTGTTCCCTTCCCATTGCCTCCCACTTAGAAAATACTGACTTAATGTGTCACACAGAAAATGAGCAGTAAGAAGTATCATTTTTAAGTGACTGAAATGAATTCATTATTGCTTCTAGAATTCAAACTCCCCCTATTGCCTTTCATGTTATTGAAAAATTGCGTGTGTAGTTTACCTATGTGCAATATTAAATTACCTATAGCGGAAACTGGAACCCTTGCTGCAGAGTAGGGTTTTGGGCTTTGATTTGGGCTCTTCAGAGAGCCTGAAGAAAGCATGGTATTCCACACAAGTCTTCCAGAAAGCCTTGCAGGCATCTCGGCTGGCCATGGTGAACTCCAAGGTGTCCTTGCACAACACCTGTATAAACCAATTTCCATCAAGCAAAACAGCCTTCAGGAATATAAAGACCTTCAAATCCCAACACCTTCCAAACTACTGGTCCAGGTGCACATTCAGCTTCTGGTTTTCCACTTGGCTCTCTATAGGCCTCACACCTACTGAAACCAAATCATTGGCAACATTTCAAGGAACAATGAGGGCCACTGCTCAAAACAAAACGTTGTCTAAGAACCAAATCTTACCTTGCACACACCCCTAACACTTTCTTATCCTCACTTCCCTGCCAAGAACATTTTTATGAAGTTGTAAATTAGGTTAAAATGAACATCAAAGGGCAACCTTTCTAGGTAACAAGAAGTTATAAATGAAAAACAGGAAATGGGAGGAGGGAGATTTCTTTACAGATGGCAGGCTTTATAGCATGGTTACATATGCATGAATCTTTTTTAACATACCTGCTAGAAACATTTATTCCTCTCTACGTTGCCTTGTTCTATGATGCTTTGTATTGTTCATTTAGCATATTCTAATCTGCTTTGGGGTAACTTAGCTTTCCAGACCTAAAAGTCAAGTTTTTCTTATTCCCTTGACTCATTACCTACCCTCTTTTCCCATGCAGGTGTGAAGCCATATTTTTAGCAGTCCCACCAACCCACTTTGATGATGCTTCCAATCTCTTATTCCTTTCCATATTCCTATATACAGCCCTGAGACTGTCCATTAGCTTCACACTAGATACAATTCCCTAATGTTTCTATATAAGGCTAAGATCCAGAGAATGAAGTACAAACTACTGGATCTTCTATAAGTCATGATGTAAGTTGATACATATCTTTCATCTACTTTATAGTCATAAAAGTACATCCTTTATAGTACCTTTGTCTTATCCTGTACAATGAAGCCTTGACCAATAATTTCTTCTTTTGCTTAATATACACCTACCCCTCACATCCTTAATATATACTACCACTCACATAGCTTTCATAAATTGCAGATCTTCAATTATTTGGCATATAGTAGGTGTTCGATTATTTTTGCTTAAGGAAATAAGATGAAAATATTTTATAAAATAGAGCAGACATGAGAATATGAATATGTCTATAGACTTGGATCTGATCACTTCTATTTGACTCATCAGATCCCTGAAAAGTAGTTTCTAAGAAAACTTATCTGTCATCCCAGCCACCCCATTTTCCTCTTACCTTATTCATTCTGAATTGCCAATAGGATGTCTTTGTGTTCTGCATTTAGTAAAAATATGACTAAGTAAAGCTCTGGTTTATTTATATAGAGGCAGAAGAGGGAGCACATCACCCCTTATTGCCAGCTAGCTTTCATCACTCACATTAAAATCATTTGCAGAAACCATGAAATCTCAAGTGAACAGAAAATAACAATTTATTAGAAAGCTACTTACCAAAATATTGGCATGAAGTTTGATGAGAAAATGCTTCCTCTTAAAACTCAACTTGCGGATTTTAGCCCAGTTGAAAGTATTAATCTTTGTATTTCCCTATAATGAAAACATTGTCAATTTCAGGATGAAAGTCAGTGCAAAATGGTTTGTAAGACAATGCAAACCTGTTAGAAAATGTACTTCATGAATGAGACTACCTTTGGTCTATCTCTCACACAGGCTGATCCTATCATACTTGGTAGAAGCTATAAAGCCAATGAAGCCTTCATTGGTACAAGCCAATGAAGGTATTATAGGTGGGACACCTGACCTTTTCACATATATTATTTAGTGTCCCATACTTACAGCACAAAGCATATCATATTTGCTTATATTGGTATGGCCAAAAAGTATGTTTTTTCCATAAAATAAAGGACGTATTTTTTCATCTTCACCAATAACTTTATTGATTTGGATAGTTTGAGTATGTCAGCTATCTCCCACATGGTATAACAGTGATTGTTCTCAATTAATGTCTTGATTTGATCACTATCAACTTCAATTAGTCTACTGGACCATGGAGCATCATCCAGCCAGAAATCTCCAGCAAGAAATTTTGACACATTCGATCACTCACAGCTCCATCTCCACATACTGCACAAATCTTTTTTTGTGTTTCAGTTGCATTTTTACATTTCTGGAGATAATAAAGCATAATATGCCAAAAATGTTGCATATTTTCTTCCATCTTCAATATTGAAATGGCTACAAAAATTCACCAACTTTGATATATTTTTAAATGCATCTTGATATGACAGCTGTTACCATACTATTTAACAAAATTGTTTCAAATTAAGTTAAAGAAAACTAAGCTCTACTAGAGCCGTATTATGGGGAAAAACAAACAAACTTTTTGGCCATATTATGGAAACAAACAAACAACCCAATAATGACTTGTTTCATTATCTGTTTTCCCCCTGTTAGAATGCAAGTTCCACAGGTCAGGATAATTCTTATTTACCTCTATAGCTCTAGTGCATGGCACAGAGTGAATGCACAATAAATATACTGACAGAAGGATAAATAAATAGATTGCTGCCAACTCTGTAAATACTCTCAAGACCATTAAATTATACAGTTAAAACATATGAATTTTGTGGGATGAAAATTTTATACCATTAAAGGCAGTATTTTCTTAAAGGAAGAACAATACAATGAAGAACACATGGAAGGTACTCAATACTAAGTATTCTTTGACTGGATTTTGGTTGAACAAATTAGAGCAGTTATATTGTTCCCAACTGTCCATAGAAGTATTCACACTGAAAGAGATCACAACTAATATCATGGCTTTGCTCACCTACCCTCCCCATCTACTTCCATACAGTAAGAGATACCAAAGATCAGAGTTAGAGTGGAATAGGTTAAACTTTCCTCCTGTGTGAACAGGTATCTCAGTGATCCATTGGTCTTTTGACCATTAATGTGGCTCTCATGCTCTACATTTCATAACCAAATAGAAGAGAAGGCAAAGATTATTTTAGCCGAGTCTATACTTGACCTGCTTTGTGACTTACTTCAGTGCTTTAATTTGGTACGTCAGGTCAGTGGGTCTGAGGTTACCCCTTTCTCTTTCATATGTGATTCATTCCCAATCCTGCCTAGGTATCTGCTTTTCATTTCAAAGTTTAAGCAAGTGTTCTTGACCCTTAACATGGATCTAAATTCATTGAATGTTCATAGATGTGAGTAGACCTAATAGACTAAAAAAAAAATAGCTTCTGTCCAAGTTCCCTGGATTGAGGTTTAATAACAAAAAAAAAGTCCTGAGTTGGTTTCTAACCAGGAAAACAAAGTCACAAAATCATGGGTAAGGATGAGCCAGTAAACAGCAACAATTGTTGGCAGGACTGGGCACCCATTTCCTATTGGCTGACACTGGGTACCTCCAATGAAACCAGTAAATAGATTAGAACACCACATTTTGGACCCTTTGAGTTGTTTCTGATAGATTTGTTACAGCCTAAGCGTTTAGAATGCTAAAATCCATATTCTTATTTAGAGTATAAAAGTTCCAAAGAGCCTCTTGACTTTCTCCCTCTACCATGCTTGTCTGAACTAATGTATGTGCTCCTCAGAATCAAAACAATCAGTTATAGACTGCAAATGGAAGCATATCACATTGAGGGGATAAGATGGACTTGAAACACTTCTAAGTATCACCTCTTCATCTGGCTGGTGGTAAGACTGAGGGGCTAAGTCACCTTGGAAACAAACACTCAAGTTTGAACCAAGATAACATCCAAAGCTGAAGGACTTTAAAGGAAAGAGTTATTACCCTTAACACCAGTACTCCCATGTGAGTAACAGCCAGGTGGATTTGCATCCCTTCACCATCACTGGCGGGGTGAGGCCTGATGCCATACATATCCAGCTTCCTTGCTATGTCCAGTAGCAGAATGTCAGATTCAGCTGGGCTCCTGCCACTGCAAGAGGAAAGAACTTATGAGCCTAAAAAATGCAACATGAATGACAACTTTACCTTGAGAGCTTCATGAGGAATTCAGTGTTCTCTTGGGCCTGAAGCTTCTCTGGCAGAAGGGTTTGCTTTTAAGGGTCTGTCTCCAATTGCAGTGTCCCATGCTGGACAAACCAGGTGACAGTTAAAGTACTTACATGTGCTTCTGGTGAAAGTGTATGATCTTGCTCTCTAAACAGTCTTGGTTTACTAAGTACCGGGTTTGTGCCAAATGTTTCTTATCTGTTTCTTCATGAAAGTCTCCCAGTTCTGCTGCATAATAGAAAAGTGACATTTTTCACATTACCATTAAGGAGTTAAGAAATGGAACACCTAGTAGATAGACCCTCTGACCCTCCCCCAAACAGCCATTTCTTTGCAGCCAATGCATCCAAAGCCTCTCACCCCACACTTTATGTCTATTTATGTTTTAGGATATGCAGTGGATCTAATTGGTTCTTTTTCCAATCAGAAGCAGTGAGTTACTATGAAGTCCTTGCATAGTAACTCACAGATAAAATGTGGGTCTTTTTTGAAAAATTTTTATTTATTTTTTAGAGAGAGAAGAGAGAGAGAGAAACATCAATATGTGGTTACCTCTCATGCACCCCCAACTGGGGACCTGGCCCCCAACCCAGGCATGTGCCCTAACTGGGAATTGAACTGGTGACCCTTTGATTTGCAGGATGGAGCTCAAACCACTGGATGGAGCCACACCAGTCAGGGCAAAATACAGGTCTTAAAAACCCTAAGTTCACAGATTATTTTGATTTTTCCTTCTCCTACATTCTGTTTATGGTTTCTTCTACATCTGTTCAGTCCCTGTTATAGGTTGAATTGTTTCTCCCCCTGTCAAATTTATATGTTGATGTTCTAAACCCTAGCACCTCAGAATATGACTATATTTGGAGGTAGGGCCTATAAAGGAGTGATTAAGTTAAAATGAGCCAGAAGGGTATCCCCTAATCCAATCTGACTGGTGTCCTTATAAAAAGAAGAAATTTAGACACACAGAGAGATACCAGGAATGCAGACGCACAGAGGAAAGAGCAGGTAAGGATGGCATCATGACAGATGACAAGGAGAGAGGCCTCAGAAGAAATCAAAACTTCAGTCTCAGAATTCTAGTCTCCAGATTGTGAGAAACTAATTTCTGTCATTTAAGCAACTTACTCTGTGGTATTTTCTTACAGCAGCCCCCGCAAAGTAATTCAGCCCCCTAACTATAATGCAAGCCAGTCACAGCTATCTGTAATCCCCAGTAGATAAATCATTCTGGCTTTTTAAAAAACACATGGATCATTAATTTTTTAATTTTTTTCCTGGAGTTTAAATATTTTATTATTGTTTTATTACAGTTGTCCCAATGTTCCCCCTTTGCTATCCTCCACCCAGTCTACCCCCGCTCCCGTAGTCTGTCCCACACTGTTGTCCATGTCCATGTGAAACTATACATGTTCTTTGACTTGTCCCTTTCCCTTTATTCCACCATTACCCCCCTCCCCCATTCCCTCTGGTCACTGTCAGACTGTTTCATGTTTCCATGCCTCTGGTTCTATTGTGCTCATTACTTTGTTTTTGTTCATTAAGTTCCTTTTATAGGTGAGATCATATGGTATTTGTCTTTTACCCATTGGCTTATTCACTTGGAGTTAATCACTGATCATAATCTACTCTTTTCTAGATGTATCCAGTTTATTGTTAGAAACTTTTATTACAGCACTCTCTACAAAGGCAATTGAGGTATATAGGACTATCTACCCCCACAATAAATGGCTTCAAACTTTCAGATTGATATGACTCACTCTCTGATTATTGACTTCCCCTGAAGAGGTAGGTCTCCACTTGGTTCTAAATTGTAACTTCTAATCTACCATAAAATGGAAACCCAAAACTATTTTTCCAACTGAAATTCACATTGTAACATTTTTAAAATAGGTATACAGATATCCAAACCTGTAAGTAGTTTATGAATTGTAAGAGCAAATAGACTTTCCATAGAATACATTGTTGCTCTCCTATTGGGTAAAATACATATACGGAAATGGAGGCACCCATATTGAGTGCTAGAAACTTATTTTCTCTTTTGTTTTCTATTGTGTTTTTAAAATGCTCACCTGAGGATATGTTTATTGATTTTTGAGAGGAAGGGAGAAAGAGAGAGAGGAACATCAATTGGTTGCTTCCCATACATGCCCTGACCAGGGATTAAACCTGCAACCTAGATATATTCCCTGACCAGTGATCAAACTCTCAACCTTTTGGTGTATGAGACAATGCCCTAGCCAATGAGCCACACACCCAGGGCTCTATCGTGTTTTAGACAGAAGGTATACTCATTTTTAAACAGGTATGGTATATATGTATGTATATTTCAAAAAAAATGACATTATAATGAAAATTTTTGTATATCAAGCTTTCTTAAAAGATCAAATCAATGGATTTTATTTACTACCAAAACTGATAAATGTACATATTTCTTTAAAACTCACTGAGGCTCATAGGATTTAAGTGATTAATACTATCAAATATTCAAAGAATGTATAAATATCAATTTTCACAAACTTCCAGAAAATAAAGAAATGAATACTCACCAACTGATTCTATGAGGCCAGTATTACTCTGATACCACAACGAGACAAAGGTATCACAAGAAAAAAAAACTACACACAGATCAATATCCCTTACCATACACAAGCAAAAATCCTAAACAAAACACTAATAAATTGAATCCAGCAACATGTAAAAACAATATTATACATTATGATAAAGATAAATTTATCCCAAGATTGCAAGATTAGTTCAACATGTGAAGATTAATTAATGTAACATACAATATTAATAGAATAAAGAACAAAATGTGATTATCATCTCAATAAATGCAGAAAAGGCATTGGACAAAACTCAACACCAATTCATGATAAAAATGTTCAACAAACAAGGAATATAATTTCTTCAACCTGAAATAAGTAAACTATTAAAATCTACAGCTAACTGACAGTAACCAGAGGGAAGGTGGGAAGGGATAATGGGGGGAAAGGGGGAAGGGTCATCAAGAAACATGTATAAAGGACACATGAACAAAGCCAAAGCAGGGTAGGATCAAGGGTGGGAGGTGGGGATGGCTGGGGTGAGGGGGAGTGGAGTCGGGGGAATGGAGACAACTGTACTTGAACAACAATAAAAACAGAGAGAGAGAAAATAAATATAAAAAATAAAGTACAATAAAAAAAATCGACAGCTAAGATTATAATTACACCAAGTGGTGTGAAACTGAATGCTCTCCCTTAAGACCAGGAAGAAGACAAGGATGTCTGCTCTTGCCACTTCTATCTAACATTGTACTGGTGGTTCTACTCAGTGCAGTCAGGCAACAGGAAGAAATATTTTTAGATTGCACTAAAAAGAAGGTGACAAAACTGTCTTTGCTTGTAGTCCACATGGTCCTGAGTGTAGAAAATCCTAAGGAATCCACACAAAAAATCTACTAGAACTAACGTATGAGTTCAGCAAGGTAGTGAGATAGAAGATCAATGTACAAAAAATCATAATATTTGCATATAGTACCAACCAAGCAATCCAAAAACGACACTAGGAAAACAATTTCATTTACAATAGCATATATAAAAAATAAAATACTTGGGAAAATTTTGACAAAATACATGTAACACATATATTGAAAAGTAAAAAACATTGCCAAGATAAATTTCTAAAAGACCTATATAAATTGAGAGACATTTCTAGTTCTAGTTTTAAAGACTCAACATGGTAAAGATTATAATTCTGCTAAAATTGATGTACAAAGTTAATGCAATCCCCATCAATATTTTGTAGAAATTGAAAAATGATCTTAAAATTTACATGAAAGTGTACAGGATACAAAATAACAAACAGCCCTGGCTGGTGTAGCTCAGTAGATTGAGCACGGGCCTGTGAAGCAAAAGGTCGCTGGTTCGATTCCCAGTCAGGGCACATGCCTGGGTTGCAGGCCAGGTCCCCAGTAGGGGACACATGAGAAGCAACCACACGTTGATGTTTCTCTCCCACTTTCTCCTTCCCTTCCCCTCTTTCTAAAAATAAATAAATAAAATATTTAAAAAACAAAATAACAAAACAATCTTAGAAGAGCAAAGCTGTTTGATGTACACTTCCCCATTTCAAAGCTTCATACAAAGCTACAGTAAATAAGACGGTGTAGTAATAGCATAAAGACATATAGATTAACAAAACATAGTAGAAAATCCAGAAATAAGCCCTTACATTTATGGTCAATTAGTTTTTGACAAAGGTTCTAAGACAATTCTATGGGGAAATAATAATAGTCTTTTCAACAAGTGGGGCAAATGGACAGCTACATGCAAAAAAAAATGAAGTTGGATTTCTATCTCACATAATTTACTATGTAAGCATACAAAAAGAAACTTAAAATAGATCACAGACCTAAATATAAGAGGTAAGCCTATAAATGTTCTAGAGAAAAACTTAGGAGAAAATCTTTGTGACTTTATGTTAGGCTAAGAGTTCTTAGATATTACATCAAAGGCATAATCCACTAAACATATTGAGAAAGTAGAATTCCATCAGAACTAAAAACTGTTGCACTCCAAAAGACAGCATTAAGAAAATGAAAACTCGAGACACAGATTGGGGTAAAATAGCAAATTACATATCTCACAAAGGATTTTATTCAGAATATATAAAAATCTCTTAAAATTCAATGAGAAGGCAACTCATTTTAAAATGCAAAATATTTGAATAAGTATTTTACCAAAGCAAACATAGGAATTGTTAATAAGCAGGCATAAAGGTGTTTAACATTATTAGTCAATATAAATGCTAATTATAATTGTAATAAGATAACTCTTCATATCCACTAGAATGGCTATAATAAAAAAGGCAGACAACACCAAGTGTTGGTGTAGATGTGGAGTAATTGGAAACCACATATATTTCTTACCCTATTGTCATGAATTGAAGAGCATTTTGGCTATTTCTTAAAATGTTAAATATAAATTACTGTAAGATAAAGTAATCAACTATACTCCCAGGAATCTATTCGAGAGAAATAAAAACATGTGTCTACATAAGTGTTCAAAACATTATTCATAATATTTAAACTGGAAATAATCCAAATGTCCATGACCAGGTAAACAGAGAAACAAAATGTGATATATCCATAAAATAGAATAATACTCAGCAATAGAAAGAACAAACTACTGTGATTCATGCTAGAATGTGCACGCATTTCAAAAACATGCAGAGTGAAAAAATGGTCAGATGAAAAAGACCATATATTTTATCACTCCCATTATATGAAATGTCCACAGAAGACACATCTATGAGAATAGAAAGTAAGTCATTGGTTGTAGTGGCTGAGCATGAGAAGAGGGAGTGACTGCAAATGGGCATGAGAGGTCTCTTTTGACATGATGGAAATGTTCTACAACTGGATTGTGCTAATGGTTGCACGACTCTGTAAATGTACTAAAAACTATTGAGTTGTAGACCCTATACTGACCCTAAGGAATTTTCTCTCTATGTAAGACCATGAAGAGACCTGTGACATACAAATGAATAAATATCATCAGTAACAGAAAGTAGCAAATGTTATGAGCACCTTCGGTGTTATCACACTGGTCCAAACTATCATTATCCCTCTCTCTCCTGCAATAGCTTCTTATCTGGTCTTCCCACTTCCACTATTCCCTCATAAGGTCTATTTTCATTCCCTTCTTATTAAATAAATTTGACATGCAATACTGTATGAATTTAAGATGTACAGGGTGTTATTTTGATATTTTTATATATTGTAATATGATTGGCATTGTAGTAATATTAGCACATTGCATAATCATAGTAAAGTTTATTTTCTCTATTCATTATGCTGTGCATTAGATCTCTATGGCTTATTTACTACTGTTTCAAGTTTTTATTTTCACCATAGTAGTGAAGATGATGTTGTTAAAATCTAATTCAGAACATTTCACTCCTCTGCTTTAAATGTTTCATTGGATTCCCATTTCAAAATGATGTTCCAGGTCTTTAATGTGCTTTTAAGGTCCTCCATAAGTACTCTTTCCCTCTCTCACTCAGTTCTAGGCAGCCACAAAGCCTGCTTAAAGTTTCTTGAACATTCCAGCATGGTCCCACCTCAGGCCCATTGTGCTGGGTGTTTTCTCTGACTGGAACTTCCTTCCACTGGGTTTCTACATGGCTTTCTCTATCACCTCCTTCAAGTCTTTGTTCAGCTGTCACCTTCACAGTGAATCCTACCTTGACCAATTTACTTAAAAATTCATTACCCACCCCAGAATCCCCCATCTCCTTTTCATACTTCATTTTCTCCAACACATTTATCACCTTCTAACATACATCATATATGAGTATTTCCTTATTTTGGTTATTGCCTGATTTTTTTCCACTGCCAAAATGTGAGCTCCATGAGGGCAAGAATTTTTGTCTGCTTAGTTCACTGCTATGTTCTCAGTGCCTGTAATAGTACCTGGCATGTAGTAGGTACTCAATAAATTTTTGTTGAATAAATGACAAAGAACAGTTATTAAAGGCATTCATAAAAATGAGGCTTTGTTTGAAATGTACAAGTTGTGTTTGGGAGGGAGAGTCTGGCTAGAACCAGAGGGGTGTGTAAGAGAAATTTAAGCAGATGAGAGGTCAGAATGTGGAGGTTCTTGAATGCTTAGAGCACAGGTGGCAAACACAAGGCCTGCAGGCCAAATCTGGCCCTCCACCTTGTTTTATCTGGCAGCAGCGCCAAACTCCTTGTCCCTAGTTAGGGAGTAGTTACATTTATACAGTCCTGAAATTACATTCGGCCCTTTGAAGGCAACTGCAAGGCTGATGTGGCCTCTGGTGAAAATGAGTTTGACACCCCTGGCTTAGAGCATAAATACTGGGATGAAAGAGCAAATGAATGAGCAATGTGGTTGTGTTCTGCATACTGCCTTAGCATCCAGTGAAATAGTCTGACATGGATGGATTGTGAAGAGCTGACTCCTTGAAACTTTAGCCCCCTTTTTTTTGAAAGAGCATCTATTAACAAAATATTCTCTAGAAAAGCTGAAATGTTCTGTGCTATGATTGAAATGGCCACCAGGGAATGTCCAAACCTATATGCTGAACCATTAAGAATAAAATTGGGCTCCCCCATCAGAGACTGTCAGGGAGCCTCAATCCTCTGACTGCTGCCTTAATAAGCAGCTAATGGAGAAGGATAAGTCTTCCAACATTTTCTCCATTTGCCTTACCCTATGACCTCTGCCAAGCCAAACACAATACTGGACGTATGGTTAGTGTCCTTAGCATTCCAGAGACCTACGCTTGAGCTTTACTTGAGCTGCATCCTCTGTATATATGCTTTCTTGATCTACTACCATTTTTCATGCTATTTTCTCTGCTTGTTACTACTTATCCAACTCATCTGCATCCTTATAAGGCCCTGCACCAAAGCTACCTCCTCTATAAGCCTTCCATGATTACTATTGCTCTCACTGCTCACTGTCTTCCTGAGATCCTGGGGCTGTCATCACCTGTCCCAGTCAGGAGTCACTGACTGGTAAAAACATTGATTCAGAAACTGCCCAGTCTATGAACTTCATTCTGGAGTTCCCAGTGAAAACAGAAATTTTCCTATTCTGGACTGTCAGGAATATAAGGGATAGAGGTAAACAAATGAACTTGTGAAACAAAAAATAAATTTATGATCCTGCAGGACTAGTAAGGAACAGCCTATTCTTGGAAGACCTTTCTAAAAGAGAAAGCACAGTGAGTCCTAGAAGAAGAGATACTATCTTCAGCTGCCTCAACTCTGTCTTTAAGGGTACAGGAGCAGCCTGGGCTGCCCACCTAAACCCACTTCCAAGCAGGCCCCCACTGTTTTCCACGCTCCTTTTCTCTGTCTTCATTATTCATCTTAGTCCAACTACTTGGCTGCTAGTGTATACGAAACTTTAATACATGCCTGGGGCCTTTTTCCATTTTAACCTCTCTTTACCTGGTGTACTCTGTGCTTTGTTGTCTGGAATCATGATACAGAGCAACATGGACATCACATCAAATGTGACAATGTGCCACAGAAAGCACATACCAGAAATGTATCCTGGGGCAAGTAGAGAGAATGGGGGCCTGCCTGGCAAAGTCCACCTCCAGATTAGTCCAAACCAGTTCCTGGACAGCAAGCCCCAGACAGTGGGAGGGAAAGTTAGACCCACATAGATGAAAATCAGCATTTATTTTTAATCTACATAAACACAACTGCTTTGTGATAAAATAGTCTTGTAACTGTTTTAAAGACTAGAAATCTTAGGCACAGACAGATGAGGGGACTTTACTCAAGCCTACAACAGTTAGAATGCAGTAGAGACAGGATTTGAATCCACATTTCCATGACTATAATGGCAATCTCTTTCTATTACAGCATTCTGCTTCTATATATCTTATCTAAGCTTTCTCTCCTAATATAATGATGGGCATGTGGGGGATGCTCAGCTCCTTTACTTGTTTCTCTGCCTGGTTGATAGTCCCCAAAGCCAACATTCACTACTTACATTGTAAGATGTGGGATACCATCAGTGCTGTACAGTTGTCACTGCATGGAAGCCTTCCTAGAGCCAAATCCTTCTTTATTTGAAGAGCAAAAAGATACCTGGAAAGAATTTGAGAAAAATGTCTTGAGAAAGAAACAGGAATGAGAAAGAAGCATGTCTCTTCTCCCAGATCCAAAATGTTTCAAGAAAGAAATGGTACCCCAGTCAGTGAGATGCTTTTATGGGGTAGTGAGTAATACACAGGCTTTGCTTCAGCCTCAAACCAGCACTCGACCACAACTCAGCTGACCCAGCACTTTGGCAGGCCTTACAGCCATTAGGAATCACCCTGGCCAAATCCTCCCACCAACTTGAAGGAGTTGGCTAATCAGCCTCTGGTGGTTTCTACCACATAGCAAAGCCACATACCAAGCCAGAGAGAAAGGGAAATTCAGCAAAAATCAGCCTTCTCAAGAGACCGGTACTGCTTTATTCACAAAATGCAATCAAGTACTCACTATCAAAACAACTTAGGAGATTGCCAGGGTAGGAACAATCATTCTATTTCATAATTATGGGAAGATAGAGGATAGGTGATTTGGGCAAGGTTGTATCACCCCAAAATAGTGAAACTGTGACTAGAACTCATGTCTGCCACTGAATTTAGGCTACCTCCTATCCCCCCAAAAAAATGTGTTTCAGAAATTGAGGCATTGAAACCATGCTTCTGACAATTCTTCTGGATTGCCTTCTTTGTGTCACCACAGCCTAACCCAGCACTTTGCACAGAGCATGTATGGAATTATTATGTACCAAATGGAATGAAGTCAAACTGCCTTATTCCTACCAACAGCTTATCAGAGGCATACAGTGCCAGTTAGTATCCAAAACTTTTTGAAACACATGACATTTGTCTCACACACTTAAGCCATTATCAAAGGAGAAAACATTTGAAAAGATGTGTATAATTAAGATTCTATTACTGAATGTTTTCTTCCATGGTCCAAAATTGCTTCCAATATTTTATTTTATACATTAAAATATGAATTGAGTATCTGCAGTGTGCATTTCTATTTATTTAAACAGAGTTCTATCTAGACTTTTATTTAAAACCAATTAAGCCATGAAGGCAATGTGGAGAATCAAAATTATGTTTAAATGATAGATGAAAATTTAGATTAGAAAAAAACAGGTAAATTAGCAGGTAATTATTCAATTTACAAAAGCACTCATAATTATAATCCTTCCAACTGTGAGCTCCCCTAATTAGTTAGAGATGATTCAATTAAAGAAGTTATATTTGTACACCAGCCTCAGAAACTCATATATTGGGCCCAAACAGGGCATCCTTATCATATCAACTACAATTAAATATGCTTAGATGGACCAATGAGGGAAAAATAAAGGAATTCTAACCATTGGCATTGCCTGCTTTCAAATACAAATGTAAATACAATCATCAGCCTCAATTGCTACAGGGAAAGTGAATTTTATTTTGCTCCTCACAAGAAAAAAGGGGAACTTCTTGTCACTTGGCACATTCATTGTTCTTAAGAAGGCAGGTGTCAGCTACAAACACCAAATCCTTATTCTGAACAGCTGATGAATCATTTATGATCATATTGATTTTCTCATTTTTTTGGAGGGGGGAAGAAAGTTTATCTACTTCAAAACTGGTCATAATTTGAGACTTAACTAAAATGGGTTAGCAAATTGATATAAATACCAAGATATCAAGTTATCTGGGAAAGTGGCATACAACTTACAAAGGTGGAGAGAATTGAGAGAGAGAGAGAGAGAGAGAGAGAGAGAGAGAGACTGATTTGTGAAAAGTGATTTCTGCAAAGACACCTTAGAAAAGAAATATTCCTGTAGAAAAAGTGTGAAAGAGGTAGGATGAACCACATTGGTGGGAATACTTCAGGGACAATAACTGCCAACATACTGTGATTTGGGTAAGTCATTCTATCTCCCAGGGCCTGTTTTCCTCATTTGTAAACAAAGAGGGTTGGACTAGATTATCTTTTACATCACTTCTACATGTAAGAGTCTAATGTCTGAAAACCAGAGTAAGGTTTTGGGGAATGTTATGTTTAAAGTGCATATTTTAAGAAGTAGGTTTACATTGTAGTTTTAAAGGGCATTATTAATAAGTATAAAACACTATTTAAAATGTTTTATGTTTTTTACTTTCTAACTTTTGAAAGTTTTAAAGGTATAAAATATTTTACTTTTATAAAGTTCAATAATTTATCACCATAAATTATTATTAAGTTATATTAAATTATTAATAGTTTATAATTATTAAATAATTATAGTAATAGTATCAATAATTTATAATATATGTTGTAAATAATTTATAAAATCTATGCTTTTTTAGTTTTTAAATTTTTAAAGTATATATCATATTCACATTCTACCTATGGGATACACACACACATGGGCTATTTTCAATATCCATGTAAATTAGTTGGCATTACACTTGTGCTGTCAAGCTGCCCTCTGATTGGAACACATATGCAATGAAGGCAAGCACTCTGTTGTAGCAGTTAGTGTCATAACACCCAAGTGGGCACCCATGCTGGCTACCACTTCTAGAACATCTCCCCTCCTTCTCCCTGAAGTCCCAGCCCTTTGGAAGATTAACATTTTGAGTACCAGCCAGGCACTCCTTCTCTCCAGGTCCTCTCCAATTCCCAGAGTGACTCAGAGTCAAACCTTCCAAATAAGACTAGAAGCCCATTCTCTGGCAAATGGAGAATAATGATTCTTAAGTAATATCATGCAGCAGACACTCAGGTGAGTACTATACCTTGTAAGTTCTTCTCTCAGATTTCCAGGGTCCACTGGGAAAAATTTCACCATAAATTTGAAAACAATCTCCTTAGGATCTTAAAACACAATAACTTCATAAGTGTTATTTACATGTCCATCACAACAGTTACAGGTATTTACACACACACACACACACTCCCCTTTTCTCTTCCCTCCTCTCCCCATTACTCCCTCCTAGACTTTTAAATTTTAATTTTAACATTTCTCAGATGCTGTTATTTCTAGATTATGTCTCTATGTGGATAGCAGTTAGGAAAGTTCTCCTGGCCCTCTTCCTACCCTTTTTCCTTTCGAGTTTCTTTTTGTGAAGATGTGCCTCTTTGGAGCCTACATGTTCTCTCTTAAGGAGCGTCCCATTTTGAAAAATGTTATACTTGCTACTTAGGATTCTGCAGTCCTGGGTGATACAAGAGCCCTTGTTTAGAGGCAGGTGAGTATCACTGGCTGAAGGATCTCATGAAGGGGAACTATAAGAAGTATGGACTGATGCCTCCATGTATCTTAAAATGTACATTAAGGCACATCTACTTACCTTAATTCTTACTTTCATTTAAAAATAAGAAACACTTTGCATCTAAACTGAACACATACATGCAGAATTTAGCATCATTCAGCAAATGTTTCTGAGTGCCTATTAAATGCCAAGCATTGCACTAGGTAGGTATTGGGGATAAAATGACAACTAAGCACTCATATTCTGGTATAATAGATGCCACAAAGTGTCATAAGCATTGAGTACTGGGGAAGCACAAGAGGGGAAAAAAGTTTGGAGAAATTCAAGGAAATCTTCCTATAGGAGTTGAAATCTGAGTAAGGCTGCCAGATTTAGAAAATAAAATATAGGAGTCCCACTTAATTTGAATTTCAGATGAATGATTGCATGGGACATACTTTTACAAGGACATTATTCTTTGTTAATCAGAAATTCCAGTTTAGTTTGGCATCCTCTATTTTACCTGAGAAGCCTACAGCTGAGGTTAGTTTAGTCAAAGTCAGGAAAGGTAGGAATACAAAGTGGTCAGTGGCAAAGTTAAGGCTAAAAAGGCAGGCAGAGTCCAGGTTTTTGTGGGTGTGCTAACAAGTTTGTACTTTATTCTAAGGGCAATATGGAATCACAGAAACATTTTAAGCAGAACATTTCAATAGTACCCTTTGGAAGTAGTGTATATGATGGGTTAGGGGAAATCAGTTCAGAAGCTGTTGGAATAATGTAATATCATTTTATGGTGGAAGACAGACAAAACTCTGGAAAGCACCAAAACATAAAGAGCAGGTAGGGGAAGAGACACTATAAGAGAACATTTTGCAAAGTGTTGACTGAAATCCACCAGCATAAGAACCATCAGTAGAATTTGTTGAAAATGCAGGTTGCTGGCCTTCAACCCAGGAATGAGGCCCAGTAATCTCTATGTTAACAAGAGCCCTGAATGATCCTAATACACACTAAAATTTGAGAACCGTCACACTAGATTGTGAAATACAGGGTTAGGGGGAATATTTCATACTTAGTAGGCACTCAGATATGAACTGACATGAATGAACAAGCAGAAGATGAATGATATCACAGATTGACATCCAAGATTCTCAAAAGTTTGCAGTGCTTGAACCTGAAATATATTCCCAGACCCAATTCACAGAGTGCTATGATTACTGGGGTTCTTCAAATTCACTCAAAGATCAGCAGCATAATTTTCTTCATCTCCAGGAAAGTTAAAATGAATTTTTTAATTGTTAAATCCATTAGATGTATGAAGGACTGAAACAATACATCAAAGCCCCTTTCTCTCCTTATATTAATGTGATAAATAGTGTATCATTGCTGAAATATTGAAATATTTTCAAGTTTTAACTGGGAATTATCTTCCTTAAGAGATTTTCAATATTTACTTTTTACTTGTTTTGTAATGGGCTTCAGAAGTTCCAACCAGACCTGTAATGAAATTAATGAAAGAATTGGTAAAACGTGGCATTAAGTGCAACTTTTTTTGGTGCGAGATAAAAGTTAACATGAAATAAACAAATACCAAGAGCATTTAAACTCTAAAGATAGTTAGAAACAGCAGTGTATAAGAACTGACATGCCTCCTCCACACTGAATCCCCCCCCTGTATTTTCTCAATGATAGTGAAGATTGTTGATCTGTCTGTTTGTTGTTGACACTTGAATCAATACTCCCCTGCTGGTAGGATGACAGAGATGTCATATACAAGGCTCATTAGTTGCTATGAAAACTATAATGAAGGCATTTGGCTCCACGTTTGAATCCTACATCCCCCAAATGCCAGCCTAATAGATGTAATGAGCCTTTCTGGGAAAGTGCCAGGTAACAGGCAGGACACAGCAGGAAGAACATCAGGAATATTAGGACTCCAGAGAGGGTAAAATCACCCGAATACTCATCAGTGAGGTTAAGAGTCAATTCTGGAGGTCCAGGTTCAGCCTCTGGAAAGTCAAAATAGATAAAGCATAGTTAGCTGTTCACAAAGTGGCAAAAGAGGAGCATGGGGTAGAAGAGTTTGTGTTTGACGAACTGAGGTGACTAAATAGGGAAGTAGGGAGAAGGGAAAATAATTATTAAATCCAGCCATTTTGCAAGGGTTTAAATGTTTTTTTTTTCTATTTTTCAATCAGGAGTTTGAGCCCTACATACCTAGCTGCAAACTGTATTTAGAAGCAATTTTAGACACAAGGAACCCTATAATGAAACCAACTTACATTATTTCCAGAATGGCTACAGAATTCTAATCCAAAATATTCCTTTTCAGCAAGATTTAGATGGCTGCAACTTAGGTTAAACAGCGCCTTCCCGGATGACTTTTGCTGAAGAAAACAAAAAGATCATAGCACAATTTGCATTCCCAACCTGATATTGTTATTGTAATGTGAATAAATGATAGAAGTGAGAAGAGTCTTATCAAACAGTTTTATTTAAGCACTATTTAGAAGTGCTGCATCTCCCCAAATGATGTTGAGTTTTAGAGATAGAAGTTCCAACCAGACCTGTAATAAAATTAATGAAAAAATTGGTGAAACATGGCATTGTTCCAACCAGAACAATTTATGGTACCCCTAAATTGTTTTAGGGGTACCCCTTAAAAACCTGCAGACTAGCCCTGGCTTGTGTAGCTCAGTGGATTGAGCATGGGTCTATGAAGCAAGGGGTTGCTGGTTCGATTCCCAGTCAGGGCACATGCCTGGTTTGCAGGCCAGGTCCCCAGTAAGGGACACATGAGAAGCAACCACACATTGATGTTTCTCTCCCACGCTTTCTCCTTCCCCTCCCCCTCTGTAAAAATAAATAAATAAAATATATTTTTTAAAAACCTGCAGACTAATGACACTCTTGGAAAAACAGAGCCTTGAACTTAACTATGGCTAGATCTGCAAACCTATCCTTTCAATAGAATTCTTGAATGAATTCATCCCACGGGCAATTTGAATGATTTCCCCCAAAGTGACAGTTTAATCAAGATGCAAATCTGACCTGCTTAAACTCCTTCAGTGGCTCCCCTCTGGATGAAGTCTATACTCCTTAACACCAGAAGCTGGGCTTTCTCTCCCTCATGCAGCCCAGCCTGCCCCTCTGGCCTCATCTCTTGCCTCTCCCCTTTCCCCACACTTTGCTGTAATAATTGCAGCCTGCTCCTGTTACCCATGCATGTCAAGTAGTTTCATGCCTCCATGCCTCTGCTCATGTGATTCCATCTGCACAGACCGCCCTTCCCACCTTTCTTTTGTTTGGCTTACTCCTATTCAGCTCAAACGTCATCTCCCTGGGACAACCTTCTGTGATCCCAATTAGCATCAGGTTGAGCCAAGGGCAACCTTGTGCTCTTAAATACTCTTGCTTACCTCAAACATGCCATTTCTTATACGAAATGTCTATTAGAATGAATTCCTTCACAGCAGGAACCTTGCTTTATCTTGTCGTTACTCGCCATGTCTAACTGAACCTGGCACATAGTGGGAGCTCTTGAATGTTTGTTGATCCAACATGAAATTTACCAGATTATTCATATAAGCTGTTTGAGTAGGTTTCCTTTTGCAGCTTTCCCTTTCTTCACATAAAGCCACACATTTTTTTTTCTTCATAAAGCTGACACACACTGTGAGCACAAACAGTCCCTTTCTTATTGGTCCCTGAGAACTGGAACTTTGAAGAACTCTGAAAATCTCTTTGAGCTGAGTATGGCTGGAACTGATCTTCAGCAGCCACTTCTGATGAAACTCAGAATTGATGTTTGCATGGAGGACTGTGATGGGAAAATTGGGCACTGGCTATTAGGCACAAAGACATGCTGCTGAAAACCCCTAGTTAGAGGCACATCACAGGGTGCTGCAGTGTTGCAAAGGAAGCCAGGTGCAGGGAAAGGTAGTTGGAAACCACCAATGCGTAGAATTAATGGCAACCTTGTGAGGTCACAGAGTACAGCCACCCTCCACTCCACCCCCTGCCTGCTCCCTCAAGGCAGTACCACACTGAACCAAGCCCACATCTGGGATTTAATAACTTCCAGGAAAGCAGCTACCATACCCCTTTCCCCCAACGACCAAAAATATTCCCCTCTTGCCTGGACTTCTCTCCACTTGGTTACACTGTCTCAAGCTCCACCACTTCCATATTTGTGTGGGTTAACCAAGGTCCTATTTTTAAGAGCAAATAGGCTGCAAAGGGTGAAACCTAGTGTGTCCCTAGCACCCAGAGAGAGCTGAGGGAAAGGGGATTTGTTTTATGTAGAAGGTCACTTGGAACCGTGGTTTGAGAAAAGGGGGTCAGCCCAGGGTGGGGGGTTAAGGGCAAGGAGTGGGACAGTGGGGGAGGGGTTGTCTGGTAGGGAAGAGGAAAAGGAACTTTTTGCCTATGTGGTAACCTTGCCTAGGGCAAGTGCTGACACAGACCATTCCAGACAGATGAAATTGCTCCTGTTTTTAAAGTCCTCCAGGAGATGCCACAAGATTTTTCTCATGCAAAAAAAAAAAAAAAAAGAATTTCTAAACAGATATGACAGCAATACTTTTTCCAACACCAAAGAAACATTTCAGTCATGAGAACCGAATTCTGTCTTAGACTCCAGTTTCTTTGCAAACAATTTAAGAAACTCAACATTTTCCTTTTTCTTCCTCATTTTTTATTTTATTTTTCAATCTTGGTGCTTAATCTGTCCCATCAAAGCCACCACATTCCATGCGTTTGTATATGTAAATGTTTCTGCAGTAACAAAGGATATACAGCCATTCTTGTAAAGTTTCCAATCAAGGCTTCCTTTTAGCTCCTATGTAAAATCCCATAACATGTTTATAAGAATAATCCCCTGATTTTTCCATCCCTGTACATGTTGCCAACTAGCTCTAAAACTGTTCGGCATTTACGCGTTTGAAGATCAGGCTCTCATGTGACTCAATTTCTCCACCCTTATCTCAGGGAGAGGCATTTCCCTTCAGTCCTCCATAGTGTACATTGAAATTGGCCAGCATTGTGGAATGTGTTGCATAATAGGTAAGGTCTTGGTTCTGTCTCAACATACAGCTTTAAAGTTTTTCAACTATTATGATCCAATTCCCCAGTTTTTTTTTTTTGTTATGAGCTTTTCTTATTATATATTTTTATATACAAATTTCCTATTTTCTCTTTTCTGGACTTTTGATTCTTTTTTAATTGCTTATTTTTATTTAATCTGTCACTTCTCAACATTTTAACTGAGCTCCTTAATGTATCTAAACTCCTTACCTCCAGTCCTCCCACTTAGGGAATTAAATTCCAAGCCTCTTCACCCTATAGTATTGCTCTACTATATACATACTTAAAACTTTTCAGAACTTATATTTATGATCTCCAATTTACAAACTGTGTCTTCACCATAGGACACTGATTTCTGGGAGCTTCAAACTCATGTTCTCATGAAAACAATAATAGTCAAGGTGACTACCTCTAAAAAACAATCTACCAAAGCTTCTATGCACCTAAAGAAGTCATATAACAATTGTTAAAACAAACCTGAATTGTATCCTGCTCTACTGGATCAATGGGAGGGGATCTTTTAGCTCACGTATTGGCCTGCCTTTTCCAGGTACCTGAAAACAGAAATCATGTGTTCGAATACCTGGCTTTATGTACAGTACCAGGCAAAGATTGGACATTCAGTAAATGTTTCCTAAATAAATGAATGGATCCAAATCTTTAACTTGATTCATGTACATTAGTAAGATTGTTTCCTCAGGAGGAAGAACAAATTAGTCACTATGTGTCTTAGGGAAAATTACTGAACCTTTCTGAGCCTCAGTTTACCATTCTGTAAAATGAAGATAACAGTAGTATTATTTCATAGAGTCGTGAGAATTAAACAACTTAATTCACATCAAGGTCTTAGACAGTGCCTGGCTAATCATATAACTTAAGGGATACACATGTATAGATGAATTCATACAAGACACTGGAAGGATACATAGCAAATGTTAACAGCATTTCCCCTGGAGAGGGGATAGATTAAGGGAAACTTTAACTTTTTACTCTATACATATCTGGATTTATTTTTTTAAATGAATAGGGAGCATAGAAACTCTCTTAAGAAAGTTCTACTCAGTAGTGCATAGAGAATATGCTCCATTCTCTCTTTAAAACATTGCCTGATGATTATGTCATGATGAAAGCTCATGGTTAATAGGCTACTCTAATATGATCATGCACCTTCATACCTATCAGTGGCACCCCATACCTAATAATAATCACTTTCTTGAACAATTTTTGATAATTCTACTTGTTATTTTAATTACACAACTTAAATTGTATGTATGACAAACAATTATAAGCACTAAAATCAAGAGTTGTTTCTATGAAAACTAAATTGATCAGTTTACAAAAACTCAGTGAGAGGGGAAACCCTACAAAATGTGCTGTCAAATTAGTTGTGGATTTGATAGCAGTAAAATATTGGGGAAGAAAATTCTGGAAGGACTCTGCACTCAAATTGCTTTGCAAGCACCTACATTCTTGTTCCATGTTAAATGAGCAGATGCTGGGAATCATAGATGATGAATTGTGATTATGGTTTATGGGAGAAAGACAAATGGAAAACCCATCAGAAGTCCTTATTAAAAAAAAGGATTGACTCTAAATCAAAAGATTAGCATATAGATATAAAACTGTATGTTTTGGGTCAAAATAAAAAGTTTAAGGTGTTTATGTATATGAATATATTTATTATGCTTTAGCAAATATTATTAATTAATTAATTAACAATCCCCTTTGACCACATTAATAAAGGGGAGTCTAACATATCTATATGTTGATTATGTACTTAAAAAAATACAGACTATATAACTCATATTTCAGAAAAGGATAAAATGAGATAAAATATAACACATTATTAACAGTAGAATAATAGTTTTTTTTACATTTTTCCTGCAGCTGTTTTATTTTCCAGATAAATTCAAGAGACATTATAAAATTTAAAAGCATAGTGCCATATGAAAAGTTTTATAGATGCTTCTCCTGTTTCCATTGCTGACTCTAACATTCAAAATATTTCTCATTGCTTCCCTCAGAAAATTGTTCTGGAAGTCACTGATGATAATCATTCATTCTCCTGACTTTATAGATAAGCCTCATTTTTTAATCCCAAAATATGATTATATTAGCTCTGTCTGCCATAACAAAATACCATAGACTGGGTCGCTTAAACAACAGGAATTTATTTCTAATACCTCTGGAGGCTGGAAGTTTGAGATCAGTGTGCCAGAGTGGTCATGTTCTAGTGAGACTTCTTATCTTGTCTTGCAGATGGCCTTCTTCTTGTTGTGTCTTCACAGAGCAAAGAGGGAGATGGCTCTCTTCTCTCTCCCTATTTTTATAAGACTACCAATTCTATCAAATTAAAGTTCTACTCTTATGACTTAATTTAACTTTAATTACTTCCTAAAATCCCTATCTCCAAATACAATAACATTAATCATATTTGAGGTTTAGAGGGGCAACACATTAATTTGGAGGGGACACAATTCAGTCCATAGCAATGACCCAGGCTGATAGCTCACTTTAGTTACCATACTTGCTCTTAATATCTTTTCACTCTTTCCTAACATTAAATCCACTCTCAAATAATGAAGATTTGTGAGGCATTTTGGAAAGAATGTGCCCAGTTGCAGAAAGCCAAAAAAGAGTTCCACGAATGTGTTGAGTACCTGCAATAAATATGAGGAAGCAGCATATCATGGTGGTTAAGAATGAGGGCTCTGGAGCCAGACATACCTGGTTCTAGTTCTGAAACTTCTTCCCACTAGGTGGGTGATCTTGGACAGGCTATTTAATCTCTCTGTGCTTAGGTTCATCAATTGTAAAATAGGATTGTCAGAAGCCAAACACAAAAGGCCACATACTTTGTGATTCCATTTGTATAAAATGTCCAGAACTAGCAAAACCATTGAGACAGAAAGCAGACTGATGATTTCTAGGAACTTGGGGAGGGGAGAATGGAGAGTGAATGCTAATTAGTATAAGATTTCTTTTGGTAAAGATGAAAATATTCTCAAATTAGATCATTATTATGGTTGTACAACACAGTTAATATACTAAAGACCACTGAACTGTGAACTTTAAAAAGGTGAATCTCATAGTATACAGATTGTATTTCAATTTAAGAAAAGAATCATAGGGAGCATCTAACAAGAATATTTCTGTCAAGTACTTCACACAATGTCTAGTTCATAGGAAGAGCTCAAGAAGTGTTGGCTGTTTGTAGGGTGACCATATTTTATAACTCAAATTGGAAAGGTAAATGAGGGCAATATTATTCTATTGTCACAACAGGTATAAACCAGGGCTTTTCTGGACAATCTCTGGTGTCTAGTTACCTAACTAATTAGCATTTGGACCACCCAAGTGGTCTGTTTTGATAAGGACACCATTTATTGGAATATTCAAGATCTGGAATATTAAGAATCACACACATGACAATTAGTTTCTCCTAATAGAAAGCGGTGCTTGTTGATGCAGTGGCAAGTAAATGAGTCACCTTTCAGTCATGTTAACCCTGATTCCACATTTTCATAGATAAGGTTCCACCATAACAGTCAAATGAAAAGATAAGGACAAAGAACTGCTTTATCCATCTTAGAGTCTGAGAAGTCCTTAAACACTTTAAAAGAAAATCCTTCACCTCTCCTTTAATGTTCTTTCTTCATTCTTTTTTTAAGATTTTTAAAATTTATGTATCTTTAGAGAAGAGAGAGGGGAGGGAAAAAGAGAGGGGAGAGAAACATCAATGTGTGGGTGCCTCTCACGCACCCCATACTGGGGACCTGGCCTGCAACCCAGGCATGTGCCCTGACTGGGAATCAAACCTGCAACCCTTTGGTTCCCAGGCCGGCACTCAATCTACTGAACCACACAAGCCAGGGCTCTTCATTCTTTATTCTTTTTTTCCAGTTCTTTTTGTTTCCCTATTGTAATTTTTCCTGTGCCCAAACTCCAGGCTTAATTTTTATGCATATGCCTTTGTCTTTTAAGATATGTTCTTACACTTTTGTGACCCTTTCCACTATCCCTTCAAGTTAACACACGTTATTGAACATCTGTTCTGTCCCAGGTACTTTTCTGGGCTCTAGGCATACCTAAGTGATCAAGACACAGGCATTACCACCAAAGAATACATAGACTGGTATGTCTATGTATAGGCAGGCACATCAGTAGGTAATTGCAGTAGTTGGGACTAAGTGCCCTTGTGGAAGCATACATATAGGGGGCAATCTGAGATCACATCCAAAGGGCACTTAACCCAGAAATATTTTGCAGCCTTCAGTAGGTCTTTCCTGTGTTACCTTGCTGTGGACCTCATTGGCACAATGAATTCCTAATAGAGGGAACACCTAATCCAAGACATGAAGCAGGAGTTGAAGTTAGCAAAGTGAAGAAGAGTGTAGAAGAGTGTCAGAGGCAGAAGAACTTAGAAAACCTAGTGTGAACAATGAAACTACAAGCAATGTGGCATTCCTAAAGGAACAAGAGAGATACAGGGACTGAAAAAGTAGGCAAGAGCCTTACTGAGACAGGGCTTTTGTGCCAGATGAAGCCATATACCTGAAGGCAGTGTTTGGGGTGGGGGTAGCAGAATGATTTTAAGCAAGGAATTGCCATGGTCAAAGCTGTATTCTAGAAACTCTATCTAGGCAGTAGTTAGGGCAGGGCCTCCAAAACTGCAAAGTGCATGTGAGTCAGCTGAGCATCTTGTTAAAATGGTGCCCAAATTCAGATTCAATAAGTGGGGATGGGGCCTGAGAATATATAGTTTTCCCAAACTCCCAGGTAAGACTGATGCTGCTGCTTTGTGGGCCACCTTGATAGACAAGTCTGTAAGGATTGGATGGAGAATTGGGCAAGACAGGTGATGGATGAATCAGGTGGGGCTACTGTAGCAGTTCAGGTGATAGAAGATAGTAGTGTGGACTATGGTAATGGTAATGATATGTGAAATGTAAGACCCATCTCCATAGTAAGTGCAATTGGACTTAACTTAGGGAGTTCAGGGAGAGGAAGAGGTCTGGAGATCCTGATATTCTCTTTGCTTGCTTCCCTTTTGTTTCAGCCAAGGTCACTTGCACAAATTATAGGTGAACTTAGTCTACATTTTACTGACTTTTGTTCACCTTTATGCACCATTTACCTCATCCTTGATGTTTTCTTTCCATATCAACCTATCCTAAGTGGGAATACTTGGAACATTCCTCACCAATGTCTGCACATATTTGAGCTCCTCCTTTAACACTCTGTACCCTTTGTGCCAGTGTGGAAATAAATTCACAGCCTGCCTTATCCAAAACTTTCTGCTAACATAAATGTATAAAATATCTTTTTGACACCCCATCACTGATGTGTCGCTGATTCCATTAAAAGCCACCCACCTAGATTTTCTTTCTGGTATTTTATGATACATCTGATAGCTTCCAACTTGCAACTTACCCCAACCACCCACTCTGGCACTGGTCCAGAATCAGTTCCATCCACATTACCACTCAGCATTTTTGTGGAGATAATTGTGAACTAGTCCTTCCTTGGATGCCCTGAAGGCTAATTTCTGTTTCTTATTTTACTTATCCTATCCTGAACTCTGAATAGCATTTTGGAAGTAGAACCAAGCAGAACAATCTAGTCAGAGGATATGACTTTTGTTCAGTAAACTAGGGAGCCTAGATGTATTTCTGCATTTTGGTACCATTTGGTGCAGTTCCAGGGTAAGCATGTTTTTGGTGACCCCTGATTTAACTTCATCCATGTAGGGAAATATGTTCTGCAGCTTGGTATACACTCCTTCACCACAATCCATCTCTCTGTTTATAAACAATACACATTCACCTCATTTATATAGAGAATTTGAAAATCATACAAAGGTTAAGCCTTTCTCCTTGCCTATCATCTACAGACTACTTCCAAGAATCTGAGAATCTCGTAGGGATTTAATCCTGAACTATTCCTGTTAAAGGACTTCTTTACTTTTCATTAAAAAAAGGCAAATATCCTGACATTGCAAAAAATAGGGCACATGTATTACACATTTACCAATGTAGTCAGATGCAACCAGCTTTCTCAGAAAGAAGTTGAACATGATTTCAAAGTTTTCACTTGGTAAACTACCCAGGGAACTAGGAAACTGAGCTCATTCAGGGCAGGGCAGAAGAAATTGTTGGCCAAATTGTTACCTTCTGGGGAAGTTGAACTCCTGGTAAAAAGAGAACTACTGAGAGTGGTGAAAGGCTAATTACGAGGTAGCAGAAGTTTATTCTAAAATGGAACCCTCTCTGCAGGCAGTCTAGTTTTTTAGCATCTGATGGAGAGCAAGGTGCAGTTAAACACATGAAAGAAGAAAGAGTAAGTAGGAAGTCAACTGAGGCACTTTCCCCCAGAGTCCATAGGACTGGACAATAAACCCTGGAAGGAAGCACAATTTAACTGGGTTCTTAAGATTTCATGGTGGCAGTAAGCAGAAAGATCAACCCTTGTAGTTGCTCATGCACATGTGAAATTCACACCAAATTGCAACTGGCTTTTATTTTATTTCTGAAAACACAAATCAGTTCAAAATACTGCATGTGTGATAGATGTAAGGCTTAAAGTTGCTTAGGATTAACTGCTCAGAAAGCTTTCCATCCCACGTGACTGTCCTAAGAGGGTTCTGGGGAATCAAACTGAGCAGTTGCCTGACCACCATCCTCTTTACCCACAACCATGCTAATACTGACTAAACTAAGTCCAGAGGAGAACTCTGGAATCAGAGAGCTAGTCTAGTTTCTGATAAATGATTCTTTCTGACAGACACTTTTTCAAATCTGTAAGGGAATGATTTGTCATTGCCTGAGGCCTTTTGTAGGCCTGCAAATGGCCTAGATAGGTTGCATCTGATTTATACTCTTTCTTGGATGGTGTCTAAGAGACTCTCATTGCTCAGAGTTACCCTTCATACGAAGGGGGGCGGGGAGGAAAAACAAGAATACCACCTTAATAGCAATCTTGCCCCTACTCCTGGGACATTGAAATTACCATGCCTATATTGGAAAGGCTGTTTGAAAAGTGACAGTATAATAATAGCATTGTCAAGACAGTGCTCCCATGTCTTGTCGAAATTACTAGCTTCTCTGGGTAATTAAAACGATTATAATTGTTTCCATGTAATGCTTTAGTATTAAATCCATGTGGTGCACATGATGCACAACCAGATTCCAAATGGTAGTTGGAATTTTTTTAAACTTCAGATTGATAAAACATACTGTTTATACCTAGCAATATGAGACATCCAGGACACAGTAGAGACCATTACATGTCACATACTCCAAGCTCTTCATTTTACGAGTGGGAGATTTATAGTCAGAGTAGGGAAGAAACTTGCCCAGGATGTTTCAGTAGATTAATAGTAGAACTCAGACTGGAACCCAGGTCTGCTGGCCTCCAGTAATGAACTCATTTTATTACACCAGGTTGTCCTTAAATATGAAGGGAAAATTAATACCTAGGTGTATGAAGAACAAGAAAGAGATAAATGAAACACCTAAAATGTATCCCTTTGCTTCACTCTTTCCTTTCATATTCACTACTTTTTCTTTATCTTTTCTCACCTTTTGAATGTACTGTTGAGTCACTTTTATCTCCTGCTTATTACTTCAATGTCTTTTTTTTAGCCTCCCTTTCCTCACTTGCTCTCTATTCCTGTCTCTTCTTTCCTAGAATCACTTTTACTCTATTTATAGAGTGCTCACTATGATGCCCGGCAGGAATGTGAGTGTGTTGGAAGCCACTGTGTTCTGAAAGGTTGTGAACTTCACAGAAACTCTATAAAGAAATGATTAAAGAATACTGCCTTTTAAAAATCAACTTTATAAAAGGCCATAAAACCCAATGTGTTCAGAATACTGTGGAGAATCTGCGTTGACTAAACAAAAAATTTTAAAAAATTATATTCAGGAAACTATTACAAACTAAATGGAGTAAGAAGGCACATGTAACATTTAAGGATCCATAAGAAAGGAGTATTTTGGTGCACAAAATATAAACCAAAAACGTTGAACTATGAATGATGGGATTTTATTTTCTTTTTGTTTAACCATAATTTTCTAATATTTCTATAATGAACTTATGTTTTATCATATATTGAAGCTGGACTTGGAACTTGCAAAAAAAATAATAGTGAACCTCTAAGCCTTGCAGGGGTGTCCAAACTTTTGGTGTCTCTGGGCCACACTGGAAGAAGAGCTGTCTTGGGCCAAACATTAAATACACAAACACTAATGAAAACAAAAAAATCCCATAATGTTTTAAGTAAATTTACAATCTTGTGTTGGGCTGCATTCATAGCATAGGCTGGACACTCCTATGAGGGCTTCTAACTGATTGGCGAAATGAAAGGTCTTGTAAGCTATCATTCTAGCTAATCACTCTGTCACAATGTGTCTCCTTCCTCCAGCTTTAAAAAAAACCCACATTAGCCAGGTGTGCTTGCTTTTCTACATCTGTGGACTACACTAAGGGCCCAGCTCTGCTCTACAGCAAGAATCCTATTACGTGCTCCTACCTTATTCTTAACTTGGCTTCTTGCCATGTTTCACCCTCAAAGAAGTAATTTAGTACCTGTTCTTTCATTCCTTTTCCCTTATTCACACATCTGCCTCATTCCCCGACCCTTGTTCACTTAGTCTATTCACTTGGATTCCTGTTGTGTGGGTTCTAGGTTAGAACTATAATGGCAACCATCTAGGCTCTAGTAAGATCTGCTCTCCTCTTGATTTATCCCTACCTATTTTGTACACATGGTAAGGGCTTTGTGAAAATTTTCTGAACATGTGGCTTAATATAACAACTCCTGGGCTTGCTTACAGCTTTCTACCCTTTTCTCTGTAGTCTACCCTGGTATATAGCCATGAAAGTCTTCAATGATAACTCACTCATCCTGGCCTTGAGGTGGCTTGGGCTCTGTGTACAACCTGAAGCCTAGGGGCTACACAGTCTTCTCTGGCATGGTCTAGGCTGATCCCACATTTTCAGACCTCTGCCATCCTCCCTCCTCAGGGCTGTTCCAATATGGCATATCTATTGTTAGGATGTGCAACATAACTCAAAACATTGTCTGGAATTTTCCAGCTGTAGCCAGGGACAAGCACAGCCAAGCCAAGAAAGAATTATTTCATATGTTTTTAAAATATTGCACATCTAAAATTCTGATGTACAAGAAAGTAAGAGAGAGCATGGTTTAACTTGCAAAATGTAGAATTGTGGGAACCTGAGAAAAGGATAATGGCAGGAATTGTTACTTATTAGCAATCTGTAGTAGGATACTTGGTCCCAAGAGATACTAACCTTGGTGTCTTAAAATTAGTTGCAAACTCTCAAAATACCTTTCTCCTTTAATTATTTAGATGGAATTACTTGTCAGAAAGATTTGGTTAAGCTGACTCACTGCTATTTCCAAATCAAAGTCAAATATATTCCACCCTTCTGAATGTTGTATTTGATGTTTGCTGATCCCAGTTTAGGATGCTGTAATCCACATTCCTCCAAATGCAGAAATGAACAAAAATGTTCATGGTGGCATCCACAGACAGACTTGGGAAGCCTTTGTAGGCTAGTAGGAGTAGAGAGAATCTCTCTTTTGTTGATCTTCGGGGGAATCTGAGTCAGAGCATTTCTCCTCTCTGGCAACCCCATTTCAGACAGTCAGTGAGTCTTAGACCACATAGTTTTACATGGGTACAGGGCTGATCCAGGGAAATTTTGTTACTGTAATACATAAAGTGTTTGCGCCACATCACCTCTGACTTAAGACTTGACTTCCTAGAATGTCAGCTAACTGGCATTTTATCAGCAAACTCGTTGGAGTAGGTATTAGCTACCTGGCAGCTGAGAAAAAGAAGAGAATTCATTCTTTCATTGCTTCAACAGATAGTTATTGAGTATCTACTATGTTTCAGGTTAAGTGCTGACTATATTACAGACAGTCGCTAACTTTACTGAATTAAGAGAATTCACTGTGTCCTTTTGGATGCATAACGACTCCCCAATATTGAGCCCCAAATAATAACCTATCGTTTTTGTCTTCATTCAGTTCTCAGACATCCTATATCTTATCTTTCTCATCCTATTTACTTCTCTGAACCATTTCCATTGTCTAACTGTCCCATGAAATCTCCCTAACAGCTCTTTTAGGTCCTGCTTACCCCAAGTCAGTTCTTCCCTGAAACTAGTGACCTTGTTTTCTATTATCACCCCTCTCAGCATGTGCACGAGCTAACTGATTAAGATAAGATATACTGAGGGAACTCCAACACAGAGTTTCTTGAGAGACAGTATTGAAAAGCCAATATAGCCCTGGCTGGTGTGGCTCAGTGGATTCAGTGCTGGCCTGTGAACCAAAGAGTCACCAGATCAATTCCTGGTCAGGGCACATGCATTCTCTCCTCTCAATTTTACAATCCAATCAGATTGAGCTTCTCCACACGTCTTTCCCCATATTTCTACTTTTGTCTGCACAAACTTTAAACTCTGCTCCCACTTATTCCCCTAACTCCCCAACAAATATCTAAATAATTAGTATTAGTTATTAGAGCTGAGGTCAGACATTATCCCCGTCAAGAAAACCTGTCTGATAATCCCCTTAATACACATACTTCAATCTAGGTTAGCTGCTCCTCCTCTGGTGTGCTATTAAAAAACTGTCTTTGCCCTGTCATTTGTATACATCACACTGTATTGTACATACCTATGTCAGTTTCTAATTTTTCTGCTAGACTATGAGATCTTTGAGATCATATTATATTTCTTATTTTTCTCTGCATCTTCAATAGCTACCACTCACTGAGCATAGAACCAGTGAGGGCACATAAAAATTAGTTAAATGAGTGATGAATAAATGAAGTGCTATAATCATACCTTTTAAACAAACTTATTAACTAACGATTATATGAAATAATGCAAGTGGTAATTCCTAGAACAAAGTTAGGTCTGGAAATATCTCATAAAAACAAGTGACAATAACTTTGTGACAAATCACTTACAATCACTTAAAATGTTCTGAGTATGAAATTCTGGAGAACCTTTGACTTTATTTAAGTCTGTTGAAAGGTGAATTCCATCAGCACAGATGGAATCTCTGAGGACAAAGAGCCTTTTATTTAAGACAGCTCAGACCAGTGATTAGTGGTGAGGCGCCATGCCTAAGTGCTTCCAGGGCCTGAGATCAACTCACACAGACAGACCATCCCTATTTACCCTCACACCTTGGACCCAGAAGAGAATGAGGAAGTAGGTAAAGAGGAGAAAAAGGAATAGAGAAAAGAGGGCTGGAATGAGATTCTGGGGTGGGGGGTTAATAATTGTAGTTTTTGCACAGCAGCTGTGTTTAGAACAGACCAGCTATACATTAGAGAATTTCACAACCTCCAGAGAGGTGCACCCCCTTTCATCTTCCTTTTTCCTAAGTTTTGCAGCCTTCAGTAGATCTTTCCTGTGATGCCTTACTGTGGTACCTCATTGGCCAATTCCCCACTACGTCCTGTGGTGCAAATGATCTGTTAAGGGTGGATCTCTCAGATACAACTGGTATAACCAAAGGTTTTTTCAGTTCTGACAGTCTGGCACAAAATTGCTTGGTGTCACCTAGTATCACAAAGGCCAGCACTGCTCTCTGCTGCTGGTATGGAAGGCTCCTGGTCCTTTTAGGAAAGTGCTGGGCAGTCTGGCCAACTCCCAGAAGGTTCTGCCCCTCAGGCCATACCCCTTTGACCCCAGGCATGGGACTCACTTCAGTTTGAAGAATTTCTCAGTCTCTCAGGTACAAGTGACAACCTCATTGTTTTAAAACACCAGTTAAAGCTATGCTCTTATTAGTGTAATGTAATTGTATTTGTGACAGATCAAACAACATGCTAATACAGGGTAAATAGCATTTAAAGGAAAGATAGAAACTCCTATAGAATTTAGAAGAATGTTGCCCTTTAACAAGTTTCACTCAGAAGTTCTGCTGTGAGCTCTCACTTCAGCTAGTCCATCCCAGCCCCAGGAAGCAGATGGAGCTCTGCACTGTGATGAAAAAGAAGAGGTGTCAAGGCCCCAACTAACTGAAACTGTTCATAGAGATTCTCATGAGTGCATACTTGAACAAATACACAATTACCATCAATCCAACTCCAAAGACAGTTCCCAGATTCCCACCCCAGTGCTGCAAAAGTTCTTAGGTTCAGGTTCCCTTCTTTCAGCTGTGGGAATGGAAAGGGTCAAGGGAGGGGTGTGGGTGGGAAGGCTTCACTCCAAGCCTTTTGAGTTCTAACTTCAGGAGGGCAGCCTAACAGCCAGGTGACAGCAGAAGATATGGGGCCCTTGGAGGGGTGGGAGAGACAGTACCTAAACCACACTTGGCTGCTGCTCAGCTTGGCCTCAGGCCAGACAAAGCACAAGAACTTTCTTTCTTTTTCATTTCAATTTATTCTTTGAATCAACAGACCTTAGGGTATGAGGGGAAAATCAAGCTCAGTAGTTTAAACAAAGGCATTCATCATGCAGCTGGAACTTCCTGGAATGGCAAATAAATCCCTGGCATAGAAGTGTCCTACACTGGCTAGGGTGGGGCATTGTAATTCCAGGATGATTTTTCTAACATGGTTTAGAAGCTCCATCAACTGAATTTCTTCATACAGGTAGGGGGTTGGTGAAGTGTTTTTCTGGTCAGCCTGCTGGTCAGCCTGTCATCAAACATTGATTGAGTACCTAGTGTGGGACCACCTGCTTGGAACTACAGGATATATCAGGAAGTCCTGGAAAACCAGGACTTTATAAGATATACAGCAATTCCACTTGACTCATAAGTCTACCACCTATCCAGCCAGGGTTTTGAAGCTCATCTATGGCTTGAACCACAGATCAACCATTAATTTAAATAGCAATGTGCCCTAGCTGGTGTGGCTCAGAGGATTGAGCACCAGCTTGCAAACCGAAGGGTTGCCAGTTCAATTCCCGGTCAGGGCACATGCCTGGGTTGCAGGCCAGGTCCCTGGTAGGGAGTGCACAGGAGGCAACCACACATTGATGTTTCTCTCCCTCTCTTTCTCTCTCCTTTGTCTAAAAATAAATAAATAAAATCTTTAAAAATATAAGTAGGAATATTTTCTTGGATAAGTCAAACATAACTGTAAAATAAAGATAAAAATAATATTCCTGGCCTCATTCATCTAGTATTGCCATTTGGGCCAGAGTATTAGGACATATATTTACCATCTAAATTTGGAGCCAAATTCTATGGGGCATCAGTGTAGCAAAAACTTTTATAGCACTTACTGGCACTCTTCTAAGTGTTTTAGGTATATTAATTTGCCTAACCTTTGTAACAATTCTATGAAGTGGGTATTAGTATTATCCCCCTTTTACACATGACAAAACCCAAGTCACATAGAGGTTATATGACTACCTTAGACAATGACGATCATTTGATTTGTGTGAACATAACATGAGATAGTGGATGCAAAATACATCTAAAGTATAGGCTGTCAATAAATACTGTGATTATTAGTCTGTAGTATTGTTGTTACTGTTATTATCAACTGTGTTAACATTATTACGAGTAGTTACCACAGAACAATTTTCCTTAGCTTTTTGTTTTTAATTTTTTGAAATTAATTTTTCAATTACAGTTGTCATACAATATTATATTCATTTCAGGTGTATAACATAATGATTAGACATTTATATATCTTATGAAGTAATCACCCTGGTAAGGCTAGTAGCCATCTGACACCATATATAATAATTACAATAATATTGATCATATTCCCTATGCCATACTTTATATCCCAGGTGGGGCGATGGGTGAAAAAAGTGAAATAACCACAGAGTGATTTAAAGTGTAGTTAATCACAAAGGGTTTAGCTATTTCCATCAGCTTCCTTAAAGGAAGCCCAACATTATTTTAGGTAATTCTAGACAGTTACTATGGACCCTCCCAGGATTAATGACTCCACAGGGAAGAGCAAATCCCTTGGGACTACTGACTAAGCAAAGGCAAACCACTCAGAAAAGCAGTATAAATTAACCTTGGGAAGCCCAATTAGGAAGTGCAGACCTGGGACAACAAAGTTCTATTGCCTGGAAGTGGGCTGCAAAACCAAGATTATCAAAAGAAAACCCAAATTGAGGGTGAAAGGCCATTCTATGTGGATTTGCAAACTATAGAAATAAAGAGACCTGAAGGCAAGGGAGGGAGGAATTAACATGCATTGAGCACCTACTTTGTGTCAGAAACTTTACCTCTGGAACTTAGTTTCTATTCACAATGACTTTGTGGGGTAGGTGTTATGATTATCACTAAAGTAGGTGATAAGGGCACTGTCTCAGAGAGGTGAAGTGGCACAACTGAGGTTCCACACCTTAAAATTGTTAGAGTTAAGACTAGAACTCAGGTCTGTCCAACTCTAGATGTATTTCTTTTTTGATATCTCTAAATCTTATACAAAAACAGTTATTTCCCATCTTAAACTTGCTTCTTTTATTCTGTTTGCTGTCTTGGTGAATGGGGGCCACCATCCAGTTACCTAGCCCAGGAATCTGAAGGTCATCTAGATTCCTTCTCACTAATCTCCCATATCTATACAAACATCAAATGCACCTAGAAACTGCCTCATTACCATCTGTTGTATAAGTACCCCCTGTCTCTCTCCACCATTCACTTTTAGGCTGGAATATTGACATTTGGGTATGTGTTAGGAGGCAGGTTGACTATCTACAATTGGAGCCACTGAACTTGAAGCTATTGTTCAAATTCTACATGGCATCTCCAAAACTTAGAACACATATTTCATTAAATATTGGCTGAGAAAATGAATGCATAAGCTAGTTAGTAAGCAGATGCTAATATGCCCATTTTTATATTAAATTCTTGAGTGGTTTTCTATCACTTTCAGAATAAAGCCTAAACTTTATATACAGACCAAATGGCCTGATCAATGTAGCTTCTGACTACCTCTGCTTAGTCTTGATTTCCAACTACTTTCCATCTTCCTTTCAGCACTGCACTGTTCACCCTGATTGACCTTTCCTCCACTCCATCATGAAAGGGCTACACTCTCATTTGCATATTAGCCTTTAACTTTTCCTTTGTGTAAACCACCATAAATCCCCCTATACACTAGCTCCCATTCTTTACTTCCTTAGCTCCTACTCAGGAACTTAAATTGCTTGTTCTTTTGAAGGTTTTCCTGACATCTTACGTCCAAATTTTTAAAGTTGACATAACTGAGTTTCAGATAGGCTAAATGTCTTGCCTAAAGACACACAGCTTGTAAGTAGCACAATCAGATTTATCCTATTTTATCAGACTCTAAATATAAATTATACTATTTGTATTACTCCTCACAACTCAAGGAGCTAAGGGGTTAAGTGACTGGCCCAAGGTTACTCACCTAAAATGGACCAGTATTTGTAGCCCCAAATCCAGGTACATTCTGCTACACCAGCAATTCCATCTCATTGGAGTTGGAAGAGCTTTTCAATCCAGGGTAAAGGTATCTATTTCATTACTGATGAAACTACAAAAGATTCCTTATCATCAAATTTTGAAAAACCAGCTCCTGGACAATCATCCAAGGGTAAATACCATTAGCAGTAGAAAAATCACTAGGCAGTTTTTTTGCTTTGTTGTTTACCTTGAATAGTGTTCAGTCATTGTACTGCTTCCCCTCTGCCTTTTTCAGAAAATGTGGCCTGGTGACCTTTATGATGAGCTCTGAAAGGAATGAGGTAAGCCAACTCACCCTATTCTCTTGCTTTGTAAACCACTAGACATCTACTGTGTTTGCCAATATAGTCACTTAGCAATAAGTAAATGTAAGATTTGAGATATTTCAAATCTCTTATATTGTCTTTAGTCTCTAGAAACCATCAAAATGAATCATGCTTTTGAGAAAATTCACAAACATAAAGCTGTTCTTCCCCTCCACTATCCTTCTACGAAAACAGGACTGCCATAGGCAATGGGGATAGCAGACAGAATCATATCAAATATGATGGGATTATTATTTTTTTAAAAATCTCCATCTAGAATGCAGACTGGTGCAGTCGCTGTGGAAAATAGTATGGAATTTTCTCAGAAAACTAAAAGTCAAACTGCCTTTTGACTAAAAATTCCACTGCTGGGATAATATCCTAAGAACGCTGAAACACCATTCCAAAAGAACCTATGCACCCCAATGTTCATAGCAGCACAATTTACAGTAGCCAAATGCTGGAAGCAACCTAAGTGCCCATCAGTAAATGAATGGATCAAAAAGCTATAGTACATTCACACTATGGAATTCTATACAGCAGAAAGAAAGAAGGAGCTCCTACCCTATGCAACAGCATGGATGGAACTGGAAAGCATTATGCTAAGTGAAATAAGCCAGATGGTGAGGGACAAATACCATATGATCTCACATATAAGTGGAACCTAATCAACAAAACAAGCAAGCAAACAAAATATAACCAGAGACATTGAAATTAAGAACAATCTGACAGTAACTGGAGGGGAGGTGGGAGGGGATAATGAGGGGAAGAGAAGAAGGGTTTTCAGGAACAACTATAAAGGACACATGCACAAAACCAAGGCAGATTGGAAGCAGGGAGGGAGGTGAGGATGGCTAGGTTGAGGCGGGGAGTGGTGGGGATAAATGCAGACAACTGTACTTGAAAAACAGTAAAATAATTAATTTAAAAAATAGTCTCCTTCTAAACCTGAGATAAGCAAATAGTTCAGGTTTTAAATAAAAGGTCGTCCTTCAAGGACATTAATTACTGCTACTGGTCTGTGTAGGTATTGGGAGAATTCATAGTAAAGCTAGAAATCTGACCTCTTCTCTTTCTAAGAGCTAAGAAAGTCTTAAATTTGGTCTTATCCTCCCTTCTTCTGTCAAGATAAGTTTCAATCCCCTTGTTGAAGAGACAAAACTGAATTTACACTAAAATCTGCAGTTACTTTTAAAATCATTACCTTATCCCAGTTCTCCTCCTGCCTACCCACTCCCATCATTATTTCAGAGAGTATTTCTTGATTATCTAATGAAGTTCACGATAAGTGCCACACTAGGGATGATGTAGATATCTGACAACAATCTATTTTTTAATGTTCTCTTTTTAAAGATTTTATTTATTTATATTTAGCGGGGAAGGCAAGGAGAGAGGGAGAGAAATATTAGTGTATGGTCGCCTCTCGTGCGTCCCCTGCTGGGAACTGGCCTGCAACCCAGGCATGTGCCCTGACTGGGAATCGAACCGTGGTTGTTTGGTTCCCAGGCCCGTGCTCAATCCACTGAGCTACACCAGCCAGGGCAACAATCTATTTTTTAAAATAAATACGAAAGCTTAAAAAGTAAGAAGAGGTTTTCACTAAATACATTTTCTTGATTGGGTTACACTTTAGTAGGTATACTACAGCAAGTCTCAAGTCCCATATCTATCCTGCATTCCTGAAATACTTTGGGAAATGCAGATAAGGAAAAGTTGACAAATATTCTCAGCACTCATCGGTAAAATTAATACAGAGTGCCTCAGAGCACAGATACTTAAACTCAAAAAAAAAAAAACCCAGGATATTTCTGGGTCCAGCCATTCTTCCCAGTAACCTAATTGAAGGTGTTAATAAGTGAAAGACAGGTCAATCACAAAGGGGGGTTTTCAACCATGCAATGAGAGAGAGGGAGAAAAAAAGAAGAATCACTGAAGCTGTAGCTGGTAGCTAACAGCCAGTACTGCCCAAGTGAAAGTAGAGTGTGCCTTTGCTCACGAATTCTACCTACCCATATGGTAAAGTCTAATGTACTCAGACAGGGCCTAGAACATACTCTAATTTATTTAAAAAAATAACTAAATGAATGAATGAGTAACTAAAAGTTCTCAATGATAGGGTCGTTTGTGGAGATGGATACATTATCAGGCCATCTAATATTAGAATCATAAGTCTAATTCCTTTAAATCTGACTTTTATGATATTTGACATTTGATGTAACCGATGAGAGGATCTTAGTGTCCCTAACCCCACTTTAAATGGTTACACTGACATGCTGATTTTAAATGTCAGTCCCTGACTTCAGTTCTTACAGAGTGCTGACAAATCAGACTTTTGAGCCTGTAGGCCTGTGCCAGATCTTGGGCACCAGCAAATTCACCACAATATTGCTACTAGGGGTAGAATAAAGGATTCCAGATGCCAATTAGCCTGACCCAAAAGACATTATTCTATTTGATCATGTGTCCTTTTCATATTTCTACTACCGTACTCTCTGTAAAGTCAATACCAATGCCCAAGACTCCATTATTTTTCCCCATGCAGTCAACTAGTTCTTAAAATCTTATGTTAAAAAACAATTCTCCCTGGGGCTGATCCATGCCTCTTGAGATTTCGGTCAATTTTGGTATCAAAAGCCCCTCCATGTGGGCTTTGATTGTGGAGAGAACCTTTAGTAGCTAAGCCCCATCCTTAGCTGCTAAAAGTTCTCTCCATTATGGTTCCAAACATTCCTGTATCCCATTTAAGATATTAGTATTAATAAAAGAGAAAATGTTTTGGTTGCCTTTTAAGTTTTTGAATCAGTGAAAAGATTCATGCTATGTTCTCCCTGACCTCTATGAACTATTTATTTTTCATATAGCTCCTCAGGACACACCAGTCATCAAGGCTGACTGTATGCCAAATTCTATGCCCTTTGAGAGCAACAGAAAATAAATAATGTGACTGAACAATATTACAGGACTGGAAGGCTATTAACAGATAGGTCTTCTGGATAAAAGTGTACATTGAATAGTAGGGAGAGTTCTGGATTGGAAGTCCCCGCTCTGCATTTACATGCTGTGTAGTTCTGCACAAGTCATTTAAGTTCCCTGAACCCTATATCTTTGTTTGCAAAATAAGAAAAGATTAATCTTTTCCTTACCATCACTCACGGGGTGGAATGAAGAATCAAATGAACTAATGGATATGAAATTGTTAGAGCAGTATTCATTTGTAACTCATTATTACTTTTACCATCATCATCATCATCATCGTTGTTGTCATTGTCCAAGAGAGGAGATCCTGTCAGATAACTGGCTGCTAACTTAAGGTTCCATTCCCCTTGGTAGGAAACTGCTCATGGCACTACAGTTAGTGCCATTGCCACTCTCAGTAACACCATGATTGCTACTTACAGAGTATCCTTCCACAGAGCAAAAGGAATCAAATGCTGTGACACCCGAATTGCTGGGTATCAAATCTCTCTTATTATCTTCCCAAGGAACACAATGTGTTGCAGCTGGAAAGAAACAATCTGACTCGAAGCCAAATCATGCTGGCTTAAAGTTGCTAGAATCAGCTTCTCAGAAAAAAAATTGTGAAGATATTGTACTGTACCCCCTCATTTAATTGGATCTGAATTTGAACTCCATATTCAGGAAGCTCTCCTGTCAGTTTTTGACAAAGACTTCTCTTTGATTTGCTTGAAATATCTATTAAAAAGTTAGCCTAAAGCAGTGTCTTTTGAATGCCCAGCTCTCTAATTCAGGTTCTGGAGCACTGAGTGTACACCACCAGCCTGCAAATGGATAAACTACTCAAAAGACATTTTCTAATCCTTAAATATAGTTCCAAGAAAGAATAAGAAATGTCTCATACCTCTAATGGAAGCTATTTGGTACAAAAACAAATTATTCAGGTCCATGGACATAGAAATGCCTTTTGCAAATAAAAGTGAAAGGAAGACACAGCAAAACAACATCTGAACCCACGAAGTCATAACCCACAAGCACACAATTCAAATAAAAATGAAACACACATTTGAAAAATGGGTTACCCACACACCCAACAGCAGTTGTTAGTTTTTGTATAAAATAAAACAACCAGCATTTTGTATACATTTAAAAGATAATGAACTTTTTGTTCTTTGTTATTAGCTAAGATAAATAAAGAAAATTGAATTTTTTGTTCTAATAAAACAGTAGATTTCAAAATGCTCATGCATAGCATCTGACATCAAAATGTATATATTTTATGATATTAGAAGATAAGCCCTTTCTTGAAGAGCTCAGGTATAATTGTACACAATCATCTTGTAACTAAGAATGATATTAAGAACCCTGAATTACAAGTACTAAATCAAACTGAATAGTCTCTTATTTTTCTCTTTCATACTTCTCTTTACTTCCTGAAGTTTTTATTATAACTGCATAATTCTATCCCCACTCCAACCCCCATAGATTTTCTTCAGAAAAAGAGGGTAGCTTTTCCCTCAGAACCAGTTTCTCCCCATAAATGTTCATGAGGTGAGACTCAGCCACATTATTTCAATGAGCAATAATACCTTTCTGATAGGACAACTAAGTTACTGCTGTTTTGTCTTTTTACAAATATTTAGCATATTTTTAAAATTTGCTTTAGTTGTCCCTTGAGAAAAGAGAACCTGTTCTAGAAGAAAGGTTAATAGAAAAACATGAGCTACATTGTGATATTAAATACATTTGTTTTCCCAAAGCTAAAAACCACAGTCCTCCATCATTCAGTCCTAAAGAAGACATAACATTGCTGGCTAATGGGCTGTCCACAAATGACCATTATTGAATGAATAATAAAGGAATAATAGCATTGTAATTTCCACTTACATCAACCACAAAAATCTTCTGGGAATCATCCAAAAATTGCACTTTTAAATGCAGCATTCTCGGAGAAGCTGTTGGGCTGGGAGCAGGCTCAGAGTGCTGTGGGTGCTGTGACAGGAAGGGGGCTTTCTTAAGGAATCTCACTCTCAGCTGATGCACGGCACTCTGTTCCCCCCACCCCAACCCCCACCCAAACACCCCACCCTCAGCAGGGCACATTTCTGTTTGCTTGAATTAATACACACCAGGGGTGTTTGTGCTGCCAAATGCTGGTGATCAATTGCATCTGGGAAGTTTCCTATTTAGTCAACATCAAATCCAACTGGACTCTCTAACCCTCTCAAACTCAGTGTCTTCCTTCAAAGAAAAATAAAAAGAAAGAAAGCATTTGCAACCCCTGGGAATTTTCTTTATTTTACAAGAGCCCAATTTGAAAACCTTAGGTGAAGCCTCAATAAATAAAAAATAGTCATTTTCAAAAGAAAAAGGACTAGAGTTAGTTTCATACTGCACTAGAAATTTCATGGCTGAACTAGGAAGCTTTATATATAATGATACTAATTCTTTTTGAATTTACATAATTTAGGAATGAAAACTTTATAAAAAGGAACATATAGAAAAGCCTCACTTCTACTTCTGGCCCCCTTGATTCTGTGTCCCCATTGTACCTCATCATTAATCAGTTTTATTACTTTTTTGGTCATTATTATTTAGCCTTCAGTGTTTCTTTATGTGGGTATTGTACAAGCATATATAAATGTATTTCTCACATGTAGGTAGCATACTATTACACTGCTTTCTGCCATCCTTTTCTTACTTCACATGTCATGTGATCTCTCTATAGCTGTGCATGGTAAGCTTCCTCATTTCTTTTTACAAATGCATAATTTTTCACTGTGTCAGTGATGCATAGTTTACTCAAATAGTCCCCTATTGGTGGACTTAGGTTGTTTCCAACACTTTACTGTTATAAATAATGTTGAGATGAATATCTTTGGATGTATATCATTTTATATGTGTACAAGTATAGCTGTATGATAGATTTCCAGAAGCAGAATCTAGTCAAAAGTAATGTATTGGTCATTTTGATAGCTATTTCTAAATTCCCTTCCATAATTGTGGGGCACAGTGAAGACTGGTGTCATACAGCTGGAATTCATGGGGGTTGAGAGAGGGAATAGATAGCCTCAAGCTTCAGCTGTATGTGCTGTAACTTTTGCAGAAGACATATGTATCAGTTAGATAGCCTGGGAATGGAACAGTCTGTGCCTGCAGCATCTCCTAAGTTTGCAAAACATCCTTGAGCTGTGTCTAATCTACCCCTATAAAATAAACATGGAGACCATGTTCAGGGCTCATTGTCTCTCTATCAGAGGCCAATGTCCCACCTGGTCCCCACTTTTCCTTAAACTATCTATGTTGTGTCTTTCCTTCATCTCTTGTCAACCCCACTCAGGAACCCACACTCCATGCTGGTCGCAGCACATAATGGTTATTATGGGTTGAATTGTGGCCTCCAAAACTCTTGTGTTGAAGTTCCTAACCCCTAGATACACAGAATGTGACTGTATTTGGAGATATGGCCTATAAAGAGGTAACTATGTTGAAATTAAGTCATGAGTACAGGCTCTAATCCATTCTAACTAGTGTTTTTATTAGAAGAGATTAGAACACAGAGCTGTGGAAGACACAGGGATGAGGGTTGTCACCAACAACCCAAGAAGAGAGTCTTCAACAGAAACTAATCCTGTTGGCTTCTTGATCTCTGACTTCTAGATTTCATAATTCTGAGAAAATAAATTCTGTTGTTTAAGCCACCTAAGTCTGTAGTACTTAGCTATGACTGACCCATCAAACTAATACAAGTGTTGTGCCAATTTGCAGTCCCACCAACAATATATGAGAGTACTTATTTTCTCTAGGCTCAGTAACAGAATGTGATGTCAAACTTTTGGATTTTTGCCAAATTGCTAAGTGAGGAAAAGAATCTCAGTGTAGTTTTAAATTAGAATTAGTTATATTACTAAAGAAGTTGAGAGTCTTTTCAGATAGTTAAAAGCCATTGGGATTTCTTTTTTTCTGAACTATTTGTTCATGAAGTTTGATACCCCTTTTCAAAATATTAGTTATTGAACATCTTTTCATATGCCAGTTGACCATCTGTATATCTTATTTGGGAAAATGTTTATTCAGATCTGCCATTTTCCAATCAGGTTGTTTGTTTTTTGTTGTGGTTGCTGTTGAGTTGTCTTAGTTCTTTATATGTTTTGGATATAAGGGTTTATTGGATGTATTATTTAAAAATATTTTCTCCCATTTAGTATGTTTCCCTTTCATTTTGATGATAAATTCTTCCACTGAGCGGGAGATTTTTTTCTATGATGTAAGTCCCTTTTGTTTATTTTTGGATTTTTCTTCTCTTGCCTTTGGAGTCACATCTTTAACAATATCACTAATAGCAATGTCAAGGAGCTTCCTATATTTTTTATTCCAGAGACTTAAGATTTTAGGTCCTACATTCAACTCTTTAATACATTTTGAGTTAATTTTTGTGTATGGTAATACAAATAAAAACTGCAATGAGATATCACCTCACACCTGTTAGAATGGCTGTTTATAAAAACAGAAGAAATAACAAGTGATGGAGAGGATGTGTAGAAAAAGGAACCCACATATACCGTTGGTGGAAATGTAAATTGGTACAAGTATGGAAAAGAGTATGAAAATCTCTAAAAAATGAGCAAAAATTTATACCATATGATCCAGCTCTTTCTCTTCTGTGGATTCACCTGAAGAATATGAAAATACTAAACACAAATTTGGAAAGATATACGCACCTCTGTGTTCATTGCAACATTTTTTACAATAGTCAAGATATAGAAACAACCTAAGTGTTCATCAATGGATGAAAGGATAGAGAAGATGTCACACACACAGTGGACAACTACTCAGCCATAAAAAAAGAATTAAATCTTTCCATTTGCAACAACATGCATGGACCTTGAGAACACAATTGTAAGTGAAATAAGTAACAGCAAGAAAGGTAAATATCATATAATTTTACTTATATGTGTAATCTAAAAAAACCCAAATGAACAAACAAAACAAAACAAAAATCAATGCATAGCTACAGAGAACAGATTGGTGATTACCAGAAGGGAAGAGGTTTAGGAATACATGAAAGAGGTAAAGGGGATAAATTGCACGATGATGGATAGTAACCAGATTTAGGGGGTGATCACTTTGTAGTGTATACAAATGTAAAATTATAATGCTGTACACCTGAGACATATAATAATAAACAAAACATAAAATACTGGCTATTGTTCTTTCTCCTTAATCTAGGAATTCTTTAAATATTAGGGAAATTAGCCCTCTGTGATATGAGTTACAAATATTTTCTCCCTCTTGTCATTTGTTTTTTTTATTTGCTTATGATGCATTGTGTGTTCTTGTATGCCATGAGAACTTTTTGATTTTCATTAGTGAAATTTGTCAATTATTTTAAATGGCCTCTGGATTGCGAGTCATAGTTAGAAAGATTTTTTATGATATCATGACTTCTATTTAAGTATTTTATCCATTTTAAGTTTATTCTGGTGTATGGTGTAAGTTAGTGGTTTAGTTTCATTTTTTTTTGCATGTACTAGTCCAGTTCTCCCAACACCATTTATTAAAGAGACTATTTTTACTGCATTTTATGCTTGTGCCCACTTTGCCAAATATTCTTCTTTCTCAATATTGCTGAGATGATTTGGGGTCTTTTTTGGTTCCATATAAATTTTTGCAGTATTTGTTCTAGATATGTGAAATATGCCATTGATGTTTTAATAGGAATTGTGTTCAATCTATTGATTGATTCGGGTAGTATGGATATTTTAATGATGCTAATTCTTCCAATCCATGTACAGGGTACATGCTTCCATTTATTTTTATCTTCTTCAATTTCTTTCTTCAGCATTCTATAGTTTTCCAAGTACAGATCTTTTATCTCTTTGGTTAAATTTATTCCTAGATACTTTTTTGTTGCTATATTAACTATGAATTATGATACCATGAAAGTTCTACCAGAAAACATAAGCAGCAAAATTTCAGATATCCCACATAGCAATATTTTTACCAACATGTCTCCTAGGGCAAGGGAAATAAAGAAAAAATAAACAAGGTGACTACATCAAATTAAAAAGCTCCTGCAAGGCTAAAAAAAAAAAGAAAAAAAGAATTGACTGTATGGAAGGCTAGTGATACATTAGACATGTATTTAATCTACAAAACATATAAAGAACTCATACAACCCAACACCAGGAAGACAAACAATCCAATTAAAAAATGGGCAAAGAACTTCAACAGAGACTTCTCCAAGGAAGACATGCAGATGACATATGAAAAACGCTCAACATCACTAGCCATCAGAGAGATGAAAATTAAAACCACAATGAGATATCACCTCACACCTGTCAGAATGGACATCATTAATAAATCAACAAACAACAAATGCTGGTGAGGCTGTGGAGAAAAGGGGAACCGTAATGCAGTGTTGGTGGGAATTCAGACTGGTGCAGCCACTGTAGAAAATGGTATGGCATTTTCTGAAAAAGCTAAAGGTGGAACTGCCTTTTGATTTTACTGATAGGATTTTACCCTAAGAATCCTGAAACACCAATTCAAAAGAATCTGCATAGCAGCATAATGTTCATAGCAGCACAATTTACAATAGCCAAGTGCTGGAAACAGCCTAAGAGCCATTCAGTAGATGAGAGGATTAAAAAACTATGGTACATTTACACAATGAAATACTATGCAGCAGAAAGAAAAGAAGGAATTCCTATCTTTTGTGAGACCATGGATGGAATTGGAGACTATTATGCTAAGTGAAATAAGCCATCCAGTAAAAAACAAATACCATACGATCTCATTTATATTCCTTCAAGAGGAATCTAATGAAGAAAATAAACTAATAAGCAAAATAGAACCAGAGGCATAGAATTATGGAATAGACTGACAGCTGTAATAAGGGAGGAAGGAGGTAGAGACTGACTGATAGAAGGTGAAGGGATTAGTCAAAGAACATATATGAAAGACCCATGGACATGGGTAATGGTATGAGGATTGACTATAGAAGTTGGAGGTGAGCTGCATAGAGGGGTGAGAAGGGCAAAATTTAGGACAAGTGTGATAGCATAAACAGTAAAACATTAAAAAAGAGGTAAGTTAAAGTGGACGCTAATTCATTATGACTGGTGTCCTTATAACAATAGAAAATTTGTACACAGAGAGAGAGAGAGAGATGCCAAGAATGCATGCACACAGAGGAATGACAAGGTGAGGACACAGTGAGAGGGCAACCATCTGGAAACCAAGGAGAGACCTTAGAATACACAGAACCTGCAGACACCTTGATCTTGGATTTCTAGCCTCCAGAACTGTGGGAAATACATTTCTGGTTTTTATGCCAATCCTATCTGTGGTATTTTGCTATGGTAGCCCTCCCTCCCTTGATCCCATTAATTGTTTTTCTCTATTATTACAATAATTAGGGTGTAATTGGTTAATAAAACTACATAGGTTTCAGGTGTATAATTCTCTAATATATCATTTATAGATTGTATTGCATGTTCAACACCACTAGCCAAGTCTCCTCCCAGCACCATTTATCACCTCATAACCTCTTCTACTTCGCCTTACTCCCCTTTAACTCTAGTAATCACCATCTTGTTGTCTGTATATGAGGACGGTTTTTTTTTTTTTGCTTAATCACTTCAACTTTTTTATTCAGCCCCCCAACCCACTCCCCTCTGACAGCTGTCAGGCTGTTCTCTGTATCTATGAGTCTTTTTCAATTTTTTTGGTTAGTTTATTTTTGTTTATTAGATTCTACATACAAGTGAATTCCTATGGTACATGTCTTTCTCTGACTGGCTTATTTCACTTACTATAATACTCTTCATCATCAATCTTGTTGAAAAAAGCAAGGTTTTCCTCTTTTTTATGGCCAAATAGTATTATTTTAAAGAAAATCTTAGACATCATCTCATGTTACTCCCTTAATATGTTTAGTATTCATCGCTTTAATATATGGGCATTTCTTGTATAACTGTAGAACCATTGTCACAACTAAAAAAATTATCAAACACATTCTATTGATCATATCCAGTCCTAATTCAAATTTCCCAAATGGTTTCTAATTCTTTTTCTACAGTTAGTTGATTTTAATCAGGGTCCAAAAAATTACATACATTGCATTTTGTTGTTACATGTATTATTTTTCTTTATGCCCTGACTGGTACAGTTCAGTGAGTTGGGCATTGTCCTGCAAACCAAAGGGTCGCAGGTTCAAGTCCTGTTTGGGGCACATGCCTGGGTTGCTGGCTGGGGTATGTGAAAGGAGGCTGATTGATGTTTCTTCTGCACATTGATGTTTCTCTCCCTCTCTTTCTCCCTCGCTTCTTCTCTCTCTAAAAATAAATAAATAAAATCTTTTGAAAACAAATGTGTGTATATGCCTTTTCAATTTAGTGTTTTGTGTTTCTTTGGATAAATTGCTAGATTGGCTCCTGGACCCTTCTTCATTTCTGGTTATAACCTTTGTTTTAAAGTCTATTATGTCTTGTGTAAGTATTGCTCCCACGGCTTTTTCATTTTGCTTTGTTTCCATTTTCATGAAATATCTTTTTCTTTCTAGTTTTAGTCTGTACATGCCTTCTATCTGAAGTGTCTCATATGCACAGTATATGTAAGGGGCTTATTTTGTTACCCATTTAGTCATTGTATGTCTCTTGGTTGAAGCATTTGATGCATTTGCATTTAAAGTAATTGTTGATAGATATATGTTTATTGCAATTTTAATATTCATATTTTTATTTTTTCCTTCTTCTTGAAGAAGAACTTTTAACATTTCATGTGATACTGGTTTGGTGGTGATGAACTCCAGTAGCTTTTTCTTGTCTGGGAATCTCTTTCCCTGTACTTAGATTCTAAATGATAGCTTTGCTGGGTAAAGTAATCTTGGTTATAAGTCCTTGCTTTTCATCACTTTGAATATGTCATGCCAATCCCTTCTGGCTTGAACAAATTTCTGTTGAGAAATCAGCCGACAGTCTTATGGGAGCCCTGTAGGTAACTAACTGTCTTTCTCTTTCTGCTTTTAGGATTTTGTCTTTAACCTTTGCCATTTTAATTATTACGTGTCTTCCTGTGGGCTTGTTTGGGTTCACGTTGTTTTGGACTCTTTTTTTCCTGGACTTGTATGTTTATTTCCTTCACCAGGTTACGGAAGTTTTATGTCATTATTTTTTCAAATAGGTTTTCAATTTCTTGCTCTGTCTCTTCTCTTTCTGCCATCCCTATGATACAGATGCTGGAATGCTTGAAGTTGTCCCAGAGACTCCTTACACTATCCTCATTTTTTTTGGATTCCTTTTTCTTTTTGCTGCTCTGGTTGGGTGTTTTCTGCTTTCTTATATTCCAAAATGCTGTTCTGATTCTTTGCTTCATCTACACTGTTGTTGATTACCTGTAATTTATTCTTCATTTCAGTTAGTGTATTCTTCATTTCTGTTTGGTTATTTTTCTATGGTTTCTATGTCCTTATGCTGTTGGAGTACTTGAGCATCCTTATAATGATTGTTTTCAACTCTGTATCTGGTGGTTTGCTTTCCTCCAATTCTTTTCATTCTCTTTCTGGAGATTTCTTCTGTTCTTTCAATTTGAGGCTTGTTTCTTTGTCTCCTCATTGGGCTGCTTCCCTGTATTTGTTTCTATGTGTGAGGTAGAGTTTCTACATCTTCTGGACTTTATAGAGTGGCCTTATGTATTAGGTGCCCTATAGGGCATAGGGCACAGCCTCTCTGTCACCCGAGCTTTGCATTTTAGGTGTACCCCTTGTGTGCATTGTGTGCACTGTCTTGTTCTAGTTGATCTTTGATTGCCATTGCTATCAGTGGAAAGGATTAACCCCCAGGATGATCAGCTGCAAGGACTGGCTTTGACTCCAGCAGAGAAGTTTATGGGCAGGAGCTGACCCCATGGAGTAGGACTCCCTTCAGTGGCACTTTGGTGTCTTCTAATTTCACCCATTGAGTAGTGTCACTTGTGGAGGTAATTGGGTTTTAATCCAGCATGGTCTGAAGCTGACCACTAGGTGCACTGGCTCTGGGGTCTCCCAGGAGGTACAAAGTCAATCACTATCTGTGCCTTTCCTGGGGCCACTTTACAAGAGCTACAGGTGAATCTGTGGATGGTTGCTACTTATGCTGAGCTTGGATGTGTCTTTGAGAGGCCAAGCTGTGAACCAAGGCTACCTGTGGCTGTTGCCAGGCCTGGGGCCACTTAGCAAGTAGTATGTGATACACAGTGGCCATATGCTGCTTGTTTGAGAGACTTTAGGAGAGTTCAAAACTTGTGCCAAAAGAGGCTGTTTATATAAAAAAGCCACTGGAAAAGACTTGGGTGGGCCCACAATTTGGGTGGGGACAAGATCTCAGGGTATCATCATGGTAAGGTGAACAGTGGTAGCCAGGTTGATGGAGACTTGGATATGGCATCCATCTGTTGGTTCTTTGAGTGGACGGCCGGGGGAGAGATCAGCATAGGAACAATGGCCTCTGACAATATTTCTGTCTGGTAGAAAACTGCCTCTCCAGCCCTGGTCCTGAAGCCAGACAATTCAGTTCCTCCCATTATATTCTTGGAGCCATTCAAACTGCTTCTCCAACAGTTGCTGTTTATTGAATTCTTGATGATAGCCATTCCTGACAGATGTGAGGTGCATCTTAGTTTGGTTTTAATTTGCATTTCTCTGATGATTAGTGACACCAAGCATCTTTTCATATGTCTACTGTCCATCTCTATGTCCTCTTTGAAGAACTGTCTAATTAGGTGCTCTCCAGTTTTTAATTGGGGTGTTGGGTCTCTTTTTTGGTGTTGAGTTGTATAAGTTCTTTATATATTTTGTAAATTAACTACCTATCAGATGTATCAGCAGCTGATATGTTTTTCCATCAGTAGGTTGTTTATTTATTTTGTCGATGATTTCTTTTGCTATACAAAAAATGTTTCATTTTATATAGTTTCATTTGTTTATTTTTTCTTTTGTTTCCCTTGCCCAAGGAGATATTTTGGAAATCTTTTTTAAAAATATTTTATTGATTATGCCATTACAGTTCTCCCATTTCCCCCCTTCATTCCCCTCCACCCTGCACACCCCCTCCCAACCACACTCCCCCTCTTTAGTTCATGTCCATGTATCATAAGTTCTTTAGCTTCTACATTTCCCACACTACTCTTGCCCTCTCCCTGTCTATTTTCTCCCCACCGTCTATGCTAATTATTCTCTGTACCTTCTCGCCATTCTCTCCTGCCACTCCCCTGTTGCTAACCTTCCATGTGACCTCCATTTCTGTGGCTCTCCTCCTGTTTTAGGTGACCGCTTAGTCTGCTTTTGTTTTAAGTGTGGATGTTAATAACTGAAGTTGCTGTCCTTTTACTGTTCATATTTTTATCTTCTTTTTCTTAGGTAAGTCCCTTTAATGTTTCATATAGTAAGGGCTTGGTGATGATGAACTCCTTGAACTTGATCTTATCTGAGAAGCACTTTATCTGCCCATCCATTCTGAATGAAAGTTTTGCTGGATAGAGCAGTCTTGGATGTAGGTCCTTGTGTTTCATGACTTGGAATACTTCTTTCCAGCCCCTTCTTGCCTGTAAGGTCTCTTTTGAGAAATCAGCTAACAGTCTGATGGGAA
>PVKM010001827.1:0-72054 GCA_004027735.1 Carollia perspicillata
AAAAAAACCTAATCATAGAGCTAACCTTACCATTAGTACTAAACCTAACACTAAACCTAACTCTATCCCAAGCCCTAGCCCTAGCCCTAACCCTAAACCTAAGCCTATCCTTAGCCTTAAATCTAACCCTAACTCTAGCTTTAACCCTATCACTAAACTGAAGGTTAACTTGAACCCTAATCCTTATCCTAACCCTAACCTTAACCCTACCCACACTAACCCTAATCCTAACCCTAATCCTAGCCCTAACCCTAAACATAACCACAACACTAAACCTAAACCTAACCGTATCCCTAGCCCTAACTGTAACCTAACACTAACCCTACCCTGACAATAACCCTAAATCTAGCCCTAACCCAAGCAATAACCATAGCCCTAGCCCTAGCCATAACCCTACACCAAGCCCAAGCCATAATCCTTGCTCTACCCTAATGCTAACCTTAACTCTAACCCTAAACCTAACCCTAATGCTAGACCTAACACTATCCCTAACCCTAACGCTAACCCTCACCCTAAACCTAATGCTAACCCTAGCACTAGCCCTAGCCATAACCCTAGCCATAGCATTAGCCCTAGCTGTAGTTCTAGCCCTAACACTAGCCTTAGTCTTAGCCCTAGTCCTAACCTTAGTTCTAGCCCTAGTCTTAGCCCTAAACTTAGCACTAACACTAAACTTGAACTAACCCTAACCTTAACCTTAACACTATCCCTAGACTTAATCCTACACATAACTCTATTCCAAAACCTAACACTCACCCTATGACTAACACTAACCCTAATCTTAACAGTAACCCTAAACCTAACCCTAAACCTAGCACTAACCATTAACCCAGCCCTAACCTTAACCCTAACTCTAAGCCTAAACCTAACCCTAATCCTAGCCCAAAACTTAACACTAAGCCTAGCCCTGACCATAATCGTAGCCCTAACCTAAACAATAACACTAACACTAGCCATATACATAACCCTAATGCTAGTCCTAAACCTAAACATTGCCATAACATTCACCCTAGCACTAAGACTAATCCTAACCCTAGCCCTAACGCTAGACCTAACCCTAACCCTAATCCTAACTTTAAGCCTTCCCCTAACCCTAACTCAAACCCTAACCCCAAACCTAACATTAACCCTAAACCTAATCCTAACTCCAATCCTAACCCTAACCCTAAACCTAGGCTTAGACCTAGCACTAAACCTATGGCTAACACTAAAACTAACCCTAATCCTAGCCTTAAACTTAACCCTAACCATAAACCTAACCCTACACCTAACCCTAACCCTAACTCTAACCCTATCACGAGCTATAACACTAACCCTAACCCTAACCCTTGACCTAACACTAGCCCTAACCCTATCGCTAACCCTAACCCAAACCCTATCCCCAACTCTACCATAGCCCTAAACTTAAACCTAACTATAAACCTAACAATACCCGTAACCCTAAACCTAACCCTAGCTAAACCATAACCCTAACATTGGACCTACCCCTAAAGCGAACCATAACTGTTACCATATCCCTAGCCCTAGTTGTAGCCCTATACCTATCTCTAACACTAACACTAACCCTTGCAATAACACTAGCCCTAGCCCTAATTGTAGCCCTAGACCTAGCCCTAACCCTAACCCAAATTTTAAAATTAACCCTAGCATGAGCCCTAACCCTAGACTTCGCCCTTGCCCTAAACCTAAACCTAATCCTAATGCTAACCCGAAACCTAGTCTTAACCCTAACACTTACTTTAACCCTAGCCCTAGCCCTAACTCTAGATCTATCCCTATCATTATCCCTAAACCTATCACTCATCCTAGAACCAACCCTACCCTAGCCCTAGCCTTATCCCTAGACCATGCCCTTATATTAGAACTAAATCTAACCCTAGCCCTAAGCATAATTCTAAACCTAGCCCTAGCCCTAGCCCTAAACTTAACCCTAACCTTAACCCTAACATTAACCCTAGCCCAGGCCCTTGCACTACCCCTAGCCCTAACCCTAACCCTAATCCAAACCCTAAACCTAGCCCTAGACCTAGTCCTAGCCCTAGCCTTAACACTAAACCAACCCTAACCCTAACCTTAACCCTAACCCTAGCCCTATTTCTAGCCCTAAGCATAAACCTAACCCCACCCCTAGCCCCAGCTATGGCCCAAGCCCTTGTCCTAACCCTAGCTCTAGACCTAGACCTAGCCCGAACCTTCACGCTATCCCTAACTCTAACCATGACCCTAGCTCAGCTGTAGCCCTAGCCCTAACTCTAACCCTAACCCTAACCCTAGCCCTAACATTGATTCTAACAGTAACCCTAGCCATGAACCTAACCCTAACCCTATCCCTAGTCCTAACCCTAAACCAAACCATAGCCCTAACATTAAAGTTAACACGAAGCCTAATCCTAACCCTAAACATATCCCTACACATAACCCTAACCCTAAACCAAGCCCTAGAACTAAACCTAACATTAACCATAGCCCTAACACTAACCCTAATCCTAACCCAAACCCTAGCACTAGCCATACCCTGAGGCCTTGCACTAGCCCTATCCCTAATCCTAACCCTAACCACAATGCTAGCCCTATGCCTAGGACAGCCCCATCACTAGCCATAGACCTAACCTTAAGCCTAACACTCGCCCAAACTCTAACCCTAATCCTAAACCTAAACCTAAACCTACCCATAAAACTACCATAACCCTAGCCCTTGACCTAAACCTAAACCTAACACTAGCCCAAGACCCTAAACCTGTCCTAACCCCAAACCTAACCCTAGCCCTAATCTTAACCCTAAAAGTAAAATTAACCATAGACCTAGCCCTAACTCTAACTGTAACCATAAACCTAGCCCTACTCATGGCCCCAACCCTAACTCTTATCATAACCCTAACCCTAAACCTAACCCTAAATTGAGTCCTAACCTGAACGCTAGCCCTTGCCCTAGCCCTAGCCCTAGTCGTAACTTTAACCCTAACCCTAACCCTAGCCCTAACCCTAACCCAACCTGAACCTAGCCTGAAACCTCAGCCTACTGTAGCCCTTGCCCTAACCCTAAACCTAAACCTAACCCTAACCCCAACCATAGCCCTAACCCTAACCATAGCCCTAACCCTAACACTAACCTGACCCTAGCCCTAACCTAGCCGAAGCCCTAGCCCTAACTTCAGATCTAACACTAACCCTAGCCCTAGCCCTAACACTAACCCTAGCCATAGCCCTAAAACTAACCCTAGCCATAACCCTAATCCTAAACCTAGCCAAAACCTATCCCTAACACTAACCCTAGCCCTAACACCAGTCCTAACACTAGCCCTACTCCTAGCTCTAGCCTTGACGCTAACACTGATGTTAACCCTGACCCTAAATCTAGCCCTAGTCCTTGCCCTAACACTAACGCTAACCCTATACATAGACCTATTTTTAGCTTTAGCCCTAACCCTAGCCCTAACCCTAACCCTAACCAAAGCACTAGCCCTAGCCCTAGCCATAGCCCTAGCCCTAACCATAGCACTATCCTTAACAGTAGCCCTAACCCTAACCCTAAACCTAGCCCATGCCCTAGTACTAGTCATACACCTAGCCCTAGCCCTAGTCCTTACACAACGCTAACCCTAACTCTAACACTAGCCTAGACCTAGCCCTACCACTACACCAAGCCCTAGCTTTAGCCATTACCCTAACCCTAACCCTAACCCAACCCTAACTCTAAACTTAGCCATAGACCCAGTCTTAGTGCTGGACCTAAACTTATCCCTAATTCTAATCCAAAATCTAATCCTAGACCTAACACTAACCCTACACCTAGCCCTAAGGCTAGCCCTAGCCCTAGCTCTAATCTTAACCCAAACCATAACACTAACCCTATCCCTAACCCTAACCCTAACTGTAGGCATAGCCCTAACCCTAAACATAAGCCTAACCCTAACCCTAGCCCTAAACCTAAATCTAACCCTAACCCTTACCCTAAAGGTAAACTTATCCCTACAACCAACCCTAAAGCTAACCATAGTCCTAACACTAAGCCTAACCCTAAATCTAACCCTAAACGTAGCCCTGGCCCTAGCCCTAATCATAGCCATAGCACTAGCCCTGGTCTGAACGCTAACCCTAACCTAACCCTAACCTTAGCCCTAAACCTAACCCTTCCACTAACCCTAAACCTACTACTAACACAAACCATATCCTTAGACCTAACCCTAAACCTAACCCTAGAACTAACCCTAACTCTAACCCTAGCCCTAGAGTTACCCCAGCCATAGCCCGAAACCTAACCCATGCCCTAGCCCTACCTCTAGCCGTACTCCTTACACTAACCCCAACACTAAACCTAACAATAACTCTAGTCCTAGCCCTAACCCTAACCATAGCCTTAGCCCTAGCCCTAGGCCTAGACCTAGTACTAACATTAGTCCTCGATTTAGCCATAGCCCTAGCCATAACCCTAACCCAAACTTAGCCCTAAACCTAAAACTAACCCTAATCCTAGCCCTTGCCCTAGCCCTAGCACTAACATTAAGCCCAGCCTTAGCACTAGCCCTAGCCCTACCCCGAATGCTAAACTTAACCCTAAACCTAAATCTAGCCCTAGCCCTAACCCTAACCCTAACCCTAGCTCTAGTCCTAGCCCTAGCCCTAGTCCTAAATTTAGCTGTAGACCTAGGCCTAGCCCTAACCCTAAACTTAACCTTTAATTTAAGCCTAAACCTAGCCCTAGATGTAGCCCTAGACCTAAACCAAACTCTAATACTAACCCTAACCCTACCACTAGACCTAGCCCTAGCCCTAACCTTAATCCTAACCCTAACACTATTACTAATTGTAAACTTAACAGTTACACTAATGCTGACAATACCCTATCCCTAACACTAACCCTAAAACTAACCCTAGTCCTAACACTATGCCTAACCCTAACCCTAAACCTAAACCTAGCACTGGCCCTAAACCTAACCCTAGCCATAGCCCTAGCTCTAGTCCCAATTCTAACCCTAACCTAAACCTAACCTTAGCCCTAATCCTACCCCTACCCCTAACCCTAAATCGAATCCTAACACTAACCATATTCCTAGACCTAACCCTAAACCTAACTCTAATCCTAATACTAACCCTAACTGTAGCTCTACACTAGCCCTAGCACTAAACCTAGCCCTTCCCTAAACCTAAATCTAACCCTAACCATAACTTTAAACCTAACCATAACCCTCACCCTAGCCCTATCCCTAAAGCTAACCCGAGACCTAACCTTAACCCAGCACTAACACTAACCTTACCGTAGCCCAGCCCTAACTGCAGCCCTAGCCCTAACAATAGCCCAAACACTAACTCCAACCCTAACCTTAACCTAGTGCTAACCCTAGCCCTAACCCTAGCCCTAGTCCTAGCCACAGCCCTGGATCTAGCCCTAACCCTAGCATTTATCTTAACCCAGACCTTAACCCTTACACTAATTCTAGCCCTAAACATAACTCTAGCACTACACTAACTGTAAACTTTACCCTAAACCTACCCCTACCCCTACCCCTAGCCCTAGCCCTAAACCTATAGTTAAACCTAGACCTAGTCCTATTTCTAGCCCAGAACCTAACTTTTAACCCAATCCAACCATAGCCCTAGCCCCAACCCTAACCCCAACCCTGAACCTAACCCTACCCCTAGTCCTAAGCCTAACCCTAACCCTAAACCTAACCCTGGACCTACACCTAGGCCTTGCCCTAAACCTAGTCCTAAACCTATCCCTATCCCTAGCCCAAGCACAACGCCTAGCCATACAAATAGTCCTAGCCCTAACCCAAGTCCTAGCACTAATTCTAACCCATGCCCAAGCCCCAGATCTAGACCTAACCATAACCCCAACACTAAACCTAGCCCTAAACCTAGCCCTAATCCTAACCCTAACACTAATCCTAGTACTAATCCTAGTCCTAGACGCAGCCCTGGCTCTAGCCGTAACCCTAGCATTTACCTTATCCTAGGCCTTAACCCTTACCCTAATTCTAGCCCTAGACATAGCTCTAGCCCTGCCCCTAACCCTAATCTTTACCCTAAACCTAACCCTAACTAACCCTAGCCTAACCCTAATGCTAACACTAGCCCTAGCCGAAAACTGGCCCTAACCCTATCCCTAATCCTAACCCCAATAACAATCCCAACACTAACGCTAGCCCTAACCCTGACCATAGGTCTAGGCCTCAACCTAACCCTAACCTTAGCCCTAACACTAGCCCTAGCCCTAATTCTAATTCTAACACTATCCCTAACCCTAGTCCTAGAACTAACCCCAACCCTAACCCTAAACCTAGCCCTACCCTAACCCTAACTCTAAACCTAACCCTAACCCTAGTCCTAACCATGACCCTAAAACTAATCCTAGCCCTAATCATAACTATAGCTCTAACCATAACCCTAACACTAGCCTAGCCCTAGCTCTAGCCCTAGCCCTAACACTACCCCTAACACTAAACCTAACCCTAACCCTAAACTTAACCATAACCCTAGTCCTAACCCTAAACCTAAAACTAACCCTAGCCCTAGCCCTAAACCTAGGCCTAACTCTCGCCTTAGTCCTAGCCCTGACTCTAACCTTACCCCTAACCCTATGCTAGCCTTAGCACTACCCCAACACTAAACCTAACTCTAACCCTACCCTAACCATAACCCTAACCCTTACACTAACCCTAGACCTACACCTACCCCTAGACCTAGCCCTAACCCAAGATGGAGCACTAACCCTAACCCTTGAATAGCCCTAGATCTAGACCTATCTCTAACACCAACCCTAGCACTAGCCCTATTCCTATCCCTAACCCTAAACCTAACCCTAGCTCTAGTCCTAGCCACAGCCCTAGCCCTAAACCTAACCTTAACCATAACCCTAATTCTAATCCTAATCCTAGCCATAACCCTAATTTTAATTCTAATCCAGTCCTACACCTAGCCCTAGCTATACCCCTAGCCCTACCCTAACACAAACCCTAACCATAATGCTAAACCTGACCCCAGGCCTAAGCCTCAACCTACCTCTAACCCTAACCCTATACCCTCACCCTAACCATAACCCTAGCCATAGCCCTAGTCCTAACCCTAGTAGTAGACCTAGCTATAGCCCTAGCACATACCATAACCCTAACCCTAACCCTAACTCTAGCCATACCCCTAACACTAACACTATACCTAAATGTAAATCTAGCCCTAGTCCTAACCCTAACCCTAGCCCTAGACATAGCCCTAGCCCTAGACCTAATTGTAACCCTAGCCATATTCCTGGCCCTAGCACTAACCCTATCCCTAGCCCTAAAAATAAACCTAACCCTAACCCTTACACTAACGCTAACCCTATACCTAGACCTAGCCCTAAACTTAACCCTAGAATGAAACCTTGCCCTGGCGCTAGCCATAAACCTACACTTAGCCCAAGACCTAACACTTGCTCTACTCTAACCCTAACCCTAAACCTAACCCTAATGCTACCCCTAACACTAACCCTAATCCTAAACATAACCCTCGCCCTATCCCTAACCCTAACCCTAGTGATACCCCTAGACCTAGCCATACCCCTAGCCCTAACACTAAACCTAAGCCTAGCCCGAGCCCTAACACTAGCCCTAACCCTAGCTCTAGGCCTAGTTTTAGCATTAAACCTAGCTCTAACTCTAAAAATTGAACTAACCCTAAAACTAAACCTATCACTATCCCTAGCCTTAACCTACCCCTAACACTAATCCTAACCCTAACACCCACCCTAAGCCTAACACTAACCCTAATCGTAACCGTAACCCTAACCCTAACCCTAAACCCAGCACGAAACATTAGCCTAGCCCTACACCTAACTCTAACTGTAAGCCTAAAGCTAACACTAAGCCCAGCCCTAAACCTAACACTAACCCTAGCCCTGACCCTAAACCTAAACTTATCCCTAGTCCTAGCCCTAGCCCTAACATTAAACCTAACCCTAACCCTAACCCTAAACCTAGCCTTAGCCGTAGCCCTAGACCTAGACCTAACCCTAGGCCTACCCTTAATCTAGACCTAGCTTTGGGCCTAGCCCAAAACCAAGCCCTAGGCCCAGCCATTACCCTAACCCTAACCATAGCCTTAGCCATAACCCAAGCCAGAAACCTAAATGTAGACCTAACCCTAACCCCAGATATAACCCTAACCCTAGCCCTAGGCCTAGCCTTAACCCTAACCCTAACTCTAGCCCTAACCCTAACACTAACCCTAAACCTAATCCTAAATCCAATCCTAACCCTATCCTTAAATCTACCTATAACCCTAACCCTAGCCCTGACCCTAACCTTAGCCCTAACGCTAGCCCTGTGCTAACCCTAGCCCTAACCCTAGCCCTAACACTAGCCCTAAACCTAGCCCTAGTCCTAGCTCTACCCCTTAGCCTAGCCCTAACCTTAACCCTAACTATAATCCCTAAACCTAATCCTAGTCCTAGCTCAAACCATAAACTTATCCCTAGACCTAACCTGAACCCTAACCCTAGCCCTAAAATTAACCCTAGACGTAACCCTAACATTAGACCTAAACCTAACACTAACCCAAATCCTAAACCTAACCCGAGCCCTTGTCCTAGCCCTAACACCTACCCTAATCCTATCCCCAGTCATAAATCCAAACCTAAATCTAGCCCTAAACCTAACACTAACCCTAAGGTTAAAATTAACCCTAATCCTAACACTGACCCTAACCCTAACACTAAACTTAACCCTACCCATAACCTTAACCCTAGCACTAAGCCTACACCTAACCTTTACCCTAACTCTAACAGCAGCCCTAACCATAACCCTGACCCTAACCCTAAACTTAAACCTCATCTTAGCTCTAATCCTAATGCTAACGCTAACACTAACCCTAACCCTAGGCCTAAACCTAGCCCTAATCCTAATCCTAACCCCAATCATAGCCCCAAACCAAGCAATAGCCCTACCCAAGCCCTAGACCTAACCCTAACTTTAGCCCTAGTCCTAGACCTAGTCCTAACCCTAGCCCTAATCCTAGGCCAAAACCTAACCTAGCCCTAACCCCAACCCTAAACATAACCCTAAACTTAGCTCTTCCCCTAGCCATAGCCCTAACTCTAGCCCTAGTCTAGCCCTAGTGCTAGCCATAACCCTAGTGCTAGCCCTTGCCCTAAACCTAACACGAACCCTAGCCTTAGCAATAACCTTAGTCCTAAACCTAATTCTAAACCTAACCACAGCACTAGCTGAAGCCCTAACCCTAACACTAGCCCTAGCCCTAGCCCTATCCCTAACCTTAAACCTAGCCCTAGTCTTAGCTGTAAACCTAAACCTAGCCCTAGCCCTGGCCATAGCCCTAGGTCTAGCCCTAAAGCTAACCCTAACAATAACCCTAAACCTAGCCCTAGGACTAAACCTAACCCTAGTCCTAATTCTAGCCCTAACACTAACCCTAACCCTAATCCTAACTCTAACTCTTGCCTTAACCCTAAAGAAAACCCTAACCCTAATCCTAAACGTAACCCTAGACCTAACATTTGAACTAATCCTAACACAGAACCTAAACCTAGCCATAACTCTAACCATTGCCCTAGCCCTGACTCTAGCTCTAACACTCACCCTCGCCCTACCACTAACTCTAAAACTAACCCAATCTCTAGATCTAGCCCTAGCCCTACCTCTAATCATAAAACTATATCTAGCCCTAGCCCTAAACCTAGCGCTAATTCTAAACGTTGACCTAACCCTAACCCTAAACCCAAAGCTAAACCTATCCCTAATCCTAGAGCTAGCCCTAGCCCTAACCAAAACCCTAAACCTAACCCTAACTCTAACCCTAACCCTAGCTCTAAACTTAATCCTAACCCTAACCCTAAACGTAATCCTAAAACTAGCCCTAACCTAAACCCAAACCTAAAACCTAAACCTATCACTAGACCTAATACTATCCCTATCACTATCCCTAACCATAAACCTGACCCTAGCCCTAAACTAACCCTAACCCTAATCGTAAACCTAGCCTAAACCTATCCCAAGGCCTAACCATAGCCCTAAACTAACCTAGCCATAGCGCTAGCCCTAACACTAGCCATAGCCCTAGACCCAAACCTAGCCTTAGCCCTAACACTAGCCCCAGTCCTAGCCCTACCCCTAGCCATAGCACTAACCCTAAACATTGAACTAACCCTAACCCTAAGCATAACCCTAAACCTAACCTTAAACCTAACCCGCACCGAAACCCTAACCCAAACCCTAGCACTATCCCTAACCATACACCTAGCCCTATCCCTAGCTCTAACTCTACTCCTAACACTAACACTAAACCTAAAGCTAGCCCTAACCCTAACCCTAGCCCTAGCCCTAACTCTACTTCTAATCCTAGCCCTCGCCATAGCCCTAGTGCTAGCCCTAGCGCTAAACCTAGCCATAACCCTAAAACTAGCCCAAAACCTAAACCTATCCAAGGCCTAGCCATAGCCTGAACCCTAGCCCTTACCCTAACCTTAAACCTAAATCTTACCCTAGTTCTAGTCCTAGTTCTACACCTAGTCCTGGTGCCAGCACTAACCCTAACCCGAGCCCTAGCCCTAGCCCTAGCCCTAGCCCTAACACTAACCCTAGCCCTAATGCTACCTCTAAACTTAACCATAATCATAGCCGTAACCCTAATCCTTACATTAACCCTTATCCCTAAACCTAATCCTAACCCTAACCCTACCCCTAAACTTAACCATAGCCCTATCCCTATCTCTAAACCTACCCGAAACCATAACCCTAAACCTAATCAAATCTGTAACACTAACACTAGCTCAATCCCTAGCCCTAAACATAACCCAATCCCTAACACTAACACTAACCCTAAACCTAACTCTTGAACTAACCTAAACCTAACCCAAACCCTAGCCTTACTATAACCATAATCCTAACCCTAGCCCTAGCACTAACACTAGCCCAGCCCTAGCCCTTGAGCTAGCCCTAAACCTAAACCTATCCCTAGCCTAGCCCTAACCCTCACCCTAATCCTAGACCTAGACCTAGCCCTAGTCCTGGCCCTAACCTTAAACTTAACCATAAATCTAACCCTAACCCTACACCTAGCCCTAGCCAAAACCCTAACCCTAACCCTTACCCTAAACCTAGACCTAAACCTAAACCCAACCCTAACCTAACCCTAAACCTAATCCTAATCGTAAACATACACATAGCCTTACACCTAGTACGGGATCTAGTACTAAATCTAGCATCAAGCCTAAACCTAACCCTAGCCCTAGCAGTAACCGTAGCCCTAAACCTAACTCTAGCCCTATCCCTAAGCCTGGCCCTACAACTAGCCCTAGCCCTAGCCCAACCTTAGCCCTAAACCTAACTCTAGCCCTATCCCTAAGCCTGGCTCTAGCCATAGCCCTAACCCTAAACCTATTCCTAAAACTAACGCTACACCTAACCCTAACCTTAGGCCTAAACCTAACCCAAACCTAAACCTAACCCTTGCCCTAGCCCTAGCCCTAGTTCTAACCCTAATCTTAAACCTAATCCTAACCCTAGCCCTAACCGTAACCCTAACCCTAACCCTAGCCCTAACCTTAACTCCAAACCTAACCAGAGCCCCAATTTTAGCCCTAGACCTAACCAGAGCCCTAGGCATAGCCTTAAGCCTAAACCTAACCTTACACCTAACCCTAACCATAGCCATAGCATTAATTCTTATCCTAGCCCTAGGCCTAGCCCTAAGCCAAAATTTAGACCTAGACTGTACACTAAATATACCATAATCCTAACCCGCATTCTTACCCTACCCTACCCCAGCCCTAGCCCTAACACTAACCCTAGACCTAACTCTAACAGTAACCCTAACACAAGCCTTAATGCTAGTCCTTTCCCCGACCATAACCCTAACCCTAACCCTAGCCCTAAACCAAACCATAACTCTAACCCTACCTCTAACCCAAAACCTAACCCTAACCCTAATCTTAACCCTAAAACTAACCCTAACCATAACCCTAATCAATAACCCATAACCCTAACCCTAATCCTAAACCTAGTTCTAACCCCAACATTAACACTAACACTAACACTAACACTAACCCAAACCCTAGACCCAGCCAAAACACTTACCCTAGCTCTAACATTAATGATAGCACTAACCCTACCCTAATCCTATACCTAGTACTTACTCGAAACCTAAAACGAATTGTAACTCTAACCCTAACCCTACACTGAAACCTAACCCTAACCCAAACCCTAAACCTAAACCAAATTATAACCCTAGCCCTAACCCTTGAAATAACCCTAAGCCTAACCCAGTACCCAGCCCTAATCCTAAGCCTGGGCCTAGCCCTAACTCTAGCTCTAACCCTAGCCCTAACCCTAAACCTAGCCCTAAACCTAAACCTAAACTTAGCCCTAGCCCTAAACCTAAAATTAACTCTAACCATTACCGTAGCTCTAGTCCTAGGCCTACATCTAGCCCTGGCCCTGCCACTAACCCTATACTGATCCCTAGCACCAGCCCTAGCCCTAACACTACCTCTAACCATAACCCTAACCCTAGCCGTAACACTAACCCTAACCCTAACCCTAATCTTATCATTAAAACAAATCCTAAACCGAACCTTAGACCTAGCCCTAAACCAACCATAACACTAACCCTAGACCTAACCCTACCATAATTCTAACCCTAACCCTAACCTTAACCCAAACCCCAGCCCTAGCACTAGCACTAACCCTAACACTAACTCTAAACCTTGCCTTAACACTAACAACAAAACTAAACCTAACCCTAAACTGAGCCCTAACCCTAAGGATAATTCTAGCTGTAAAATTAATCCTAACACTATGACAAAACCTAAACCTAAGCCTATTCCTAGTGCTAACCCTAAACCTAAACCTAAACCTATCATTAGCCCTAACATTAGCCCTAACACTAACACTATCCCTAGACCTAACCCTAACCCTAAACCTAGCCCTAGCCAAAACCCTAGCCCTAACACTAACGCTATCACTAGACCTAACCCTAACACTAACCCTAGACCTAACGCTAGCCCTAACCTTAACTCTCACCCTATCTCTAGCCCCAATCCTAACACTAACCGAATCCGTAGCCCCAAACATAACCCTAACCCTAGCCATAGACCTAAACCTACCCCTAACCTTTACCCTAATCCTAGCCCTAATCTTAAACCTAACCGTAACCCAAAACCTAGCCCTAATCCTAACCCTTACCCTATCCCTAGCCATAGATGTAACTCTAGCTCTAGTCCTAACACTAGCCATAACCCTAATCCTAACCATAGCACTAACCCTAGCCCAAAACACAGCCCTCGCTCTAGCCCTAGCCCTAGCCATAGACCTAATGATAGCACTAACCCTAACCCTAGACCTAACCCTAACCCTAATCCTAGATCTAGACCTAGTGTTAGCCCTAGCCCCAACCCTAACCATAAACCTAACCTTGCCCAAACCCTAGAGCTAACCCTAACCCAAACACTAACACCAGCCCTAGCCCTAGCATTAGCCCTAGAACTACTCCTAACCGCAACCTTAACCCCAACCCTTCCTTATCCTTAGGCCTAGCCCTAATCCTAAACCTAACTTTAACCATAAACCTAACCAAATCCTACCCCTAACCCTAACCAAACCCTAACCTGAGCCCTAACTCTAACCCTAACCCTAGCCATAATGCTAGCCCTAATCCTAATCCTAACCCTAACCCTATCCCTAGCCCTAGCCCTAACCCTCACCCTATCCCTAACCCAGCCCTGATGCTAGGCCAGCTGCAGCCCTAGCACTAGCCCTAAATTTAACCATAACCGTAGCCCCAGCCCTAATTCTTACCCTAACCCTAAACCTAACACAAACCCTAACCCTAACCATAAACATAACCCTAAACCTAACCCTAACCGCAACACTAACACTACCCCTACACCTAGCCCTACACCAAGACATACCCATACCCTAGCCTTAAACCTAATCATAGCGCTAGCCCTAAACCCAGCTGTAGCCCTAGCCCTAACACTAGCCCTAGCACTACACTACCTTGTGCCCCAGCCCTAGACATAACACTAACCCCAACCTAACCCTAGCTCTAACCCTACCCCTAACCCTAACCCTAGCCCTAGCCCTAGCATTAGCCCTAGACCTAACCCTAATCTTAACCCTAACCTTAACCCTATCCCTAGCCCTAACTGTAGCCCTAGCCCTAAATCTAATACTAACTTTAACCCTAACCTTAAACTTAACCCTAATCCTAGACCTAACCCTAACCATAACCCTAGCCCACACCCAGCCCTACCCCTACCCCTAGCCCTACCCTAACCCTTACCCTAACCGTAGCCTTAGCCGTAGTCCTAGGCGTAGCACTAGCCCTAGCCCTAGCCCTATCTCTAGCCCTAGCACTACCCTAAACATTTCCCTAGCCCTACCCCTACACCTAACACTAATCTCAATCCTAACCCTAGCCATAACCCTATCCCTAACCCTAATCCTAACCCTAACCCAAAACCTAACCCTAACCCTTCCCTTAATCCTAACCCTAACCCTAATCCTATCCCTATCCCTAAAAATAACCCCACCCTAACCCTAACCCTAAGTGTATCCCTAGCCTTAATCCTAACCCTAGGCCTAACCCTAACCCTACACTAACCCTAACCCTAACACTAACCCTAAACCTAGACTTAGCCTTGGCCCTAGGCCTAGCCGTAGCCCAAGCCCTAGCACTAACTCTAGCCCTAACCCTAAAACTAGTCCTAAACTTAACCCTAACCCTAGCAATAACCATAGCCCTAACACTAACCATAACCCAAACCCTAAACATAACCCTAACCCTAGCCCTAGACCGAACCCTAAAACTACTCATAGTACTAGCCCTAGAACTACTCCTAACCCTAGCCCTAGATATATCCATAGCACTAACCCTAGCCTGAAACAGAGCCCTAATACTAACCTTAAACCTATCTATCACCTTAGCCCTAGCCCTAGCCCTAACTCTAACCCTAAGCCTATCCCTAGCCCTAACCCTAGCCCAAGCCCTCGTCCTAAATGTATATCTATACCTAGCCCTAACCTTAAGCCTCACCCTGTCCTTAACGCTAACCCTGATGATAGGCCAGTTGTAGCCCTAGCCCTAGCCCTAACCCTAACCCTATCCCAGGCCCTAGCCCTAACCCTAACACTTACCCTAACACTTGCCATAACCCTAACCATAAACCAAAACCTAACCCTATCCCCAGCCCTAACCATAACCCTAACCATAGCCCTAACATTAACCCTAACAATAAGCCAAACTCTCATACTAAGCCTAATCCTAGCTGTAACCCTAATATTAGTCTCACCCCTAGACCTAACCCTAGCTGTAACACTAACCCAATCCCTAGACGAAACCCTAACCTTAACCCTATCCCTAGCCCGAAAACTAAACCTAACCCTAACCTTAACCATAACCCTAACTCTAGGCCCAGCCCTAGCCCTAACGCTAACCTAGGCCTAACCCTAACCCTACCCTAGCACTAACCCTCATCCAAATACTAACCTAAACATAACTCTAGCCCTACAAGTACCCCTAACCATAAGCCTAGCCCTAATCCTTACCATAACCCTAGCTCTAACACTAGGATTAACCCTAGCCCTATCTCTAGTCTTAAACGTAGCCCTAACCCTAACCCAAACACTAGCCCTAACCTTATCCCTAACCCTAACCCTAAAGCTTATCCTAACCATAGCCATAGCCCTATTGCTAACACTAGCCTTAGCTCTAACCATACCACTAACATGAACCCTGTCCCAATACCTAAACCTAACCCTAACCAAAGCCCTAACCTTAAACCTAACCCTAGGCCTAATGCTACCACTACCCTAACCCTAACCCGAAACCTATACCCAAACCTAACCCTAACCGAAGACCTAGCACTAAATCTAACCCTAACACTAACCCTAGACCTAGCCCTACCCCTACCCCTAATTCTAACCCAAATCCTAGCCCTTGCCCTAACTCTAGCCCTTGTCCTAACCCTACCCCAAAACCTAACTCTAAACCTAGTTTTAACCTAACCCTTAGGCTATCCACAGCTTTAGCCCTAGCTTTAGCTCAAGTTGTAACACAAGCTGTAACCCTAACCCACATACTACACTACACCTAGCCCTAACCATAGCCCTCGCCCTCGCCCTAGGCCTAGCCCTAGACATACACCTAACAACAGCACTAACCCTAACCCTAGTCCTATCCCTAATCTTAAGCCTAACCATAGCCCCAGATCTACTACTAGCCCTAAACCTAACTTAAACCTAATCCTAACCTGAACCCTTACATTAAATGTAACCCTGACCCTGACCCTAACCATAGCCCTTGACCTAAGCCTATCCCTAGGACTAGCCCCAACCCTAAGCCTAACCCTATTCTTAATCCTAAACATAATCCAAGCCCTAGACGTAACAATAAACCTAACCCTAATCCTAGCACTAGCCATAGACCTAACCCTAAAAAACCCTAACCCTAACCATATCATAAACCCTAGCCCTAACACTAGCCCTAGGCCTAAACCTAGACACAGCCCAAGCACTAGACCTAACCCTAACCCTAAGCATAACCCTAGCATTAGCCCTAACACTTATCCTAGCTTGAGCCCTAGCCCTAGCCCAAGCCCTCGTCCTAAGCCTATCCCCAACCCTAGCACTCATCCTATCCCTACCATAACACTGAGGCTAGGTCAGCCATAGCCCTAGCCCTAGCCATAACCCTAACCCTAGTCCTAGTCCTAGCCCTAGCACTAAACCTAACACTAACCCAAACACTGCCATAACCTAAATCATAAAACTAAACCAAACCCTATCCACAGCTCTAAACCTAAAGCAAACCTGAGCCATAACATTAACCCTAACATTAAGCCAAACTCTAACCCTAAGCCTAATCTGAGTGTTAACCAAAACCCTAAACCTAACCCTACCCCTAGGCCTAACATTAGCCCTAAGAATAACCCTAACCCTAGATCTAAATCTAACCCTAACCCTAGCTCTGCCCTAAACCTAACCCAAGCCCTAACAGGAGCCCTGTTAACCCTAACCCTAAACCTAAACCTAGCCCCAAACCTAACCCTAAAGGAAGCTCTAACCCTAAACATAACCCTTACCCTAAACCTAGCCAGGTACTAGCCCGAGCCTTAGTCTTAATCCTAGCCCTAGACCTAGCCCTAGCACTAGCCCTAGCCCCAACACTAACCCTAATGGTAGAACTATCGCTAAACGTAACCTGAACCTTAACCCTAGCCATAGAACTAACCCTAGCCCTAAACGTAACCCAAACTTAATCCTAACCCTAGTCCTCTCCCTAGCACTAAAACTAAACCTAGCCCGAGCCCTAACCCTAGCCATATCCCTTATCTAGCCCTAGACCTAGCCCTAATGCTAACCCTAACCCTAGCACTAGCACTACCCTAATCCTAGTCCTAACCCTAACCCTAGGCCTAGCTCTTGTTCTAGCCCTAACCGTAACCCTAACCCTAACACTAACTCTAGCACTAACCCTAAACCTAGCACTAAAACTAATCCTAGCACTAACCAAAACCCTAACCCTTACCCTATCCCTAGCACAAACCCTAACCCTAATGCTAGCTCTAGTCCTAAACTTAACCCTAACACTAACTCCAGCCCTATCTCTATTCCTAGCCCTAAACCTAACCCTAATCCTAACAGTAAACTTAGCCCAACTGCTAACCCCAACCCTAAACCTAATCTTTGCACATATCTTAACCCTAATCCAAACCCAAACCCTAACCATGACCCTAGCTTTAACCCTAATGCTAAACTTAGTCTTAAACCTGGCCCTAAACCTAGACCTAAATCTAACTCTAACTATAGACCTAGCACTAGTCCGAGCCCTAACCTTAACCCATACCCTAACCCTATCCCTAAACGTAACCCTAGCCCTAGCTATAACCCTGACCCTAACTCTAGCCCTAACCAAAACGTTAACCCTAACCCTAACCCTAACGCAAATTCAAGCCCTAACGCTACCCTAACCATAACCCTAGCACTAATCCTAAACCTAAATCTGAAACTACCCAATCTCTAGCCCTAATTCGAACCATAACCCAAACCCTAGATGAGCCCTATCCCTAACCCTAACCCTAGCCCTTGCCCTAAACATAATCCTAATGGTAAATCTAGCAGTAGTCCTACCCCTGACCATAAACCTAACCTTAACCCCAACCATAACCCTAATGCTAACCCTAGCCTTTAACTAACCCTAAACCTAACACTAATATAGCCCTAGCCCTAGCCATAACATTACTCCTAGCCCAACCCTACACTAATCCTAAACCTAACCCTAATTCTAACCCTAAACCTAACCATCACGCTAGCCCTCGCACTAACCCTATCCATAGCCCTAGTCCTAGCCCTAGCCCTAACCTTAGCACTATCCTTAACCCTTGAACTAACCCTAACACTAACCATAACCCTAACCCTAGCCCTAACCAGAACCCTAAACCTAGATGTACCCCTAACCCTGACCCTAACCCTAAACCTAACCAAAACACTAGACCTAAAACTAACCCAAGCCCTCACCATAACCATAACCCTAAAAATAGCCATAGCCCCAGCTCTACCTCAAGCCCTAACTCCAGCCCTAACACTAACACCAACACTAGCCTTAACCCTAACACTAATCCTTGACCTCGCCCTAGCTCTAGCCATTACCCTAGCCCTAACCATAACCATACACCTATACCTAGACATAGCACTAACCCTAGCACTATCCCTATCCCTAGAACTAAATCTAACCCTAACCCTAACCCTAACCTAATGCTAAACCTAGCCCTAAATCTAACACTACACTTAACGCTAGTCCTAGCACTAACCCTAACGCTTGCTGCAGCACTAAACCTACCCCTAACCCTAAACCTAACTCTAAACATAGCCCAAAACCTACTCATAACCCTAAAAGCCCTAGCATTAGCCCTAGCCCTGGCCCTACCCCTAGCCCCAAACCTAAGCCTATCAATAACGCTAACAGTAGCCCAAGTCCTACGCATAACCCTAACCCTACACATAGCACTAACCTTAGCTGTAACATTCACCAAAGAATAAGCATAACCTAATGCTAAACCTAATCCTAGCCCTAAACCTAGCCATAACTCTAAACCTAACCCGAGCCCTAGTCCTAGTACTAACACTAACCCTAAAACTAACACTGGCCCTAACCCTATCCCTAAATCAGCCGTAAACCTAATCCTAACTCTAACCCTAAACTTAAACCTAATGCTATCCCCTAACCAAGCCCTATCACTAACCTGAATCCTTACCTTAACCCTAACCCTAACTCTAACCCTAGACCTAGGCCTAACCCTAACCGTAACTGTAAACCTAGACCTAGTCATGGCCCTAAACCTACACCTAATTCTAACCCTAACCCTAGCCCTCACGACAGCCCTAGCCCTAACCATAACCCTAACCCTAGCCCTAAACTTAACTCTAACCCTATCCCTATCCCTAGACATAAACCTAACCATAGCCCTAGACCTGACCCTAACTCCAGCCAAAAATAACCCTAACCTAACCCTAACCATAACCCTGGCCACAGCCTGAGCTCTAGCTCTAGTACCAATCCTAGCCCTAGACATAGACCTAGCCTTAACTCTAACCCCAACTAAACCCTAACATTAACCCTAGACCTAGACATAGCCCTAGCCCTATCCATAACCCTGGCCCTTAAATTAACCTAACCCTAAACCTACCCCTAACCCTAAATCAAACCCTAGCCCTAGCTATAGCCCCTGCAACACCCCTAATCCTAACCCTAACCGTAACACTAGCCCTAGACCTAGTCCTACCCCTAGCCATAGACCTAGCCCTAGACCTAACCCTAACCCCAACCCTAACACTAACACTAACGATAGCCCTAACCTTAACCCTAACCGTAACCCTAAGGGTAAAGCTAACACTAACAGTAACCGTAACCCTATTTGGAGCCCTCACCCTAAACCTAGCCCTAACATTAAAACTAACAGTAAGCCTAAACCTAAACATAAACCTAATTCTAGCCCTAACCCTAACCATAACTATAACCCTAGCCCCATCCCTAACCGTAACTGAAGACCTAGCACAAAATATAACCAAAACCATAAGCCTAGCCATAGACCTAACCCTAACACTAACCCTAAAGATAACCCTCAACTTATCCCTAATCTTAACCCTAACTGTAAACCTAACCCTAACCCTAACCCTAACCTTACCCCTAGACATAGACCTAAACCTAGCCCTAGCCGTGACCCTAACCGCAGCCCTAACCTAAACCCTAAACCTAATCCTAACCCTAACACAAACCCTAACACTAACCATAGCCCTAGCCGTAGCCCTAGACCTAGCCCTAGCTGAAACCCTAGACCTAACATTAACCTAACCCTAAACCTAGCCCTAAAACTAGCCCTAACTTTGAATCTAACACTATCCCTAGCCGTAGCCCAAGCCCTAGTCATAACTGTACCCTAACCTTAACCTAACCCTAAACCAGTCCCTAAACCTATGGTTAACACTAAGTCTAAGCTTAACCCTAGCCCTAATCCCAATGCTAGCACAAGACCTAACCCTAGCACTAACCCTAACCCTAACCCTAACACTAGCATGAGTATAAATAACCCTAATCCTAACCATAGCCCTAATCCTAACTATAGCCATAGCCCTAGCCATAGCACTACCCTAACCCCAGCCCTACTTAGCTATAGCTATAGCCACAATCCTAGCCCTAAAACTAACCCTAGACATAGCACTAACACTAACCCTATCCCTAGCCCTAAGCCTAACCATAACCCTAGCCCTAACCCTAAACCAAGCTGAACCTATCCATAACCCTAACCCTAGCCCTAACACCAACCCTAACACTAGCCCCAATCCTAGCCCTAGCCTTAACCCTAACACTAAACTTAACCTTAACCCTAAACCTAGCCCTAACCCTAAAACTTGCCCTAACCCAGTACATAGCCCTAGTTCTAGCTCTAGCCATAACCCTAGCTCTAACACTAAGCCTAACCAAATCACTAACCCTAGCTCTAACACTATCCCATTCCATAGCCCTAGCCCTATCCATAGCCCTAACTCTACCCTAACCCTAACCATAGTCCTAGCCCTAGCCCTACACCTAGCCCTAGTCATACCCCTTAACCTAACCCCAACTCTAACCCTAACCACAAACGTAAACCTAAACCTTGCCTCGCCCTGGACCTAACCTTAACACTAATCCTAACTCTAACCCTAAACCTGGACCTGATACTAACCCTATCCCTAGACCTAAAGCTACCCCAACCCTATCCCTAAACCTAACCCTAGCCTTAGACCTAACCCTAATCCTAACCTTAAATCTAGCCATAAACCTAACCCTAACCATGAATCTAGCCCTAGCCATAAACCTAACCCTAGTTCTAGCCCTAGCCGTAGTCCTAAACTTAGCCCTAGATATTGCCCTAGACCTAACCATAACCCTAACCAAAATCCTAAACCTAATCCTAACCCTAGCCACTGCTCTAGCTGAAACCCTAGCCGAAGCCCTAGCCCTAGTCAAAACACTAAAACTAACTGAACTCTTTCCCTAGCCCTAGCCCTAGCACTAGATATATACCTAGGCCAAAATGTAGCCCTAACCCTAACTGTATCCCTGGCCCTAGCCCGAAACCTACCACTAGCCCTAGCTTAACCCTAACCCTAACCATAATTCTAAACCTAAACATAAACATAACCCTAGACCTAACCCTAGCCCTAATCCTAATGCGAACAGTAGCCCTACACTAGCCCCAGCATTAAGCCTAGACCTAACCGAACCCTAACTCTAAACCTAACCGTAAAGCTAAACCCAACCTTAGGCCTAACCCTAACCCTAGCCCAAAACCAAACCCTTACCCTAAACCTGAACCTAACCCAAGCCCTAGCCCTAGCAAAACTCTAAAACTAACCCTAGCCCTAACTCATCCTAGCACTAAACCTAACCCTGAACCTTGCCCTAAACCTAGCTCTAGCCTTAACACTAACACTAGCCCTGACTCTAACCATAGCCCTAGCTCTAACCCTTGACCTCACCCTAGCCCTAACCCTAGCTTTACCCCTAAATTTATCCCTAACCCTAACTTAACCCTAACCTTAGCCATAGCAATAGACCTAGCCCTAATTTTAACCCTAACTTTAGCCCTAACCATAGAACTAGCCCTAATCCTAAACCTGATTTTAACCCTAGGCCTAACCCTAATACTAGCCCTAACAATAATCCGAACCCTACACTTACCCCAGACCTACACCTAGCCATAGCCCTAACCCTAGCCCTAGCCTAAACCTAACTCTAACCCTAACCCCAAACCTGACCCCAGCACTAAACACTACCCTAGCACTAATGCTAGCCCTAACCCTAACACTAAACCTAACCCTACCCTTAACCTAGCCGTAAATCTGTCTATAAACCTAGCTCTAACCCTAGCCCTAGCCTTAGACCAAACATTCATACTAGCCCTAGCATAAATTCCAGCACTAACCCTAACCCTAACTCAAACCCTAACCCCTAACAGTACCCTTAGCACTATCCCTAAACCTAACACTAACCCTAAAGCTACCTCTAGCCCTAACACTAAACTTAACCCTACAACTAAACCTAGCTTTCGATGTAGCCCTAGCTGTAGACATAAACATAACCCTAACCCTAGCCCTAAACCTAAACCTAACCCTAACCCTTGCCCTTATGGTAAACCTATCCATACCACTAAACCTAAAACAAACCCTGGTCCTAATATTTCACTAATCCTAAGCGTAACCCTAAATCTAACCCTAAATCTAGCCTGGCCATTGCCCTAACCATAGCAATAGCACAAGCCCTAGTCCCAATCCTAAACCTAGCCCTAACAGTAAGCCTAAACCTAAGCCTAGACTTAACCCTAACCATAGCTCTAAACCTAAACCTAGCCCTAGATCTAGAACTAGCCCGAACTAAAAAGATAAATATTACCCTAGCCCTACCTCTATCCCTAGCCCTTACCCTAAATCTAACCCTAACAATAACTCTATCCCTAGCCCTAACCCCAACCATAGCCTTAGCACTAGCTTTAGCCCAAGCCCTAGTACTAACCCTAGTCCTAGTCCTAGCCATAACCCTAGAACTAACCTTAACCCAAACCAGCCTACCCCAGCCTAACTTTACTCCTAGCACTTGCCTAGCCCTAGCCCTAACTCTAAGCCTAGCCCTAGCCCTAGTGCTAACCATAACCATAACCTTAAACCTAACTCTATCCCTAACCCTACCCCTAACCCTAGCTGTAGCCCTAACCCTAACCCTATCCCTAACACTAATCCTAACCCTAGAACTAACATTAACCCTAACACTAAGCCTAACCCTAAAACTAACCCTAAACCTAACCCTGGCCCTGGCCTTAACCCTAGCCCTAGCCCTAGCACTACACATAATCCTTGCCCTACCCCTTCCCCTAAACCTAATCTTAAGCCTAACCATAACACTAACCCCAAACCTAGCCCAAGATCTAGATCTAGACCTAGCCCTAAACCTAACCCTAATCCTATCCCTAACACTAATCCTATCCCTAACCCTAACCCTGGACCTGACACTAAACCTACCCCTAGACATAAGGCTAGCCATAGCCCTAGCACTAACCCTAACCCAAACCCTAACCCTCACGCTATCCCTAAACCTAACCCTAACCCTAACCCTAGACATACCCCTAACCCTAAACCAACTCTAGCCACATCCCCAAACAAAACTCTAGCCTTAACCCTAAATCAAGCCCTAGCCATATTGCTAACCCTAGCTCTTAATGTAAACCGAACCCAAACCCTAAACCTAGCTCTAGCCCTAGCTCTGGTACTAACCCTAACCCAAACCCAAACCCTAAACCTAGCTCTAGCCCTAGCTATGGTACTAACCCTAACCCAAACCCAAACCCTAAACCTAGCTCTAGCCTTAGCTCTGGTACTAACCCTAACCCAAACCCAAACCCAAACCCTAAACCTAAGCCTAACATTAACACTTACACAAATGCAAACGCTATCCCTAGCCCTAACCCTGAAGGTAACAATAGTCCTAACATTAATTAGAACACTAACCCTAACCCTAACCCTAAACATAAACTTAGCCCTGACTGTAACCCTAACCCTAGGCATCACCCAACCCTAACCCTAGCCAAGGCCCTAGCCCTAGTCTCAACCATAACCCTAACCTAACCCTACACTTAGCCCTAGCCCTGACACTAGCTCTATACCTAACCCTAGCCTTAACCATATCCCTAGCCTAACCATACCCTTAAACCTAACCTTAACAATAACACTAACTCTACACCTAAACCTAACCTAACTCTAGCCCTAACCCTAGCCCTAATCCAAATGCAAACAGTAGCCCTACACTAGCCCTAGAAATAACACTAGCCCTAGCCTAACGCCAATTCTAACCCTAACCATAACCCTAAACCTAACCCTAGGCCTAACCCTAGCCCTAAACCTAACCCAAAAACTAACCCTCAACCTAACCCTGACCCTATCCCAGGCCCTAACCCCAAGGCTAACCCTAGCTCTAGCCCTACCCTACCGTAGCCCTAACCCTAGCCCTAGTTCTAGCCCTAACCTGAACCCTAACCCTAGCCCTAATCCTATCCCTAGCCCTAAACCTAACACAAACTCTAACCCTAGCCCGAACCATAACCCTAACACTATACCCAGGCATTACCCTAAACTTAAGCCTAACCCTAAACCTAGCCCTAACACTAAACCTTACCCTAACACTATACCTAGCCCTACTTCTAGCTCTAGCCCTAACCCTACCCATTACCATATCCCTAACCCAAACACTAACCCTAGACCTGGCACTAGCCCAAGTTCTAGACCTAGCCCAAGCCCTAACCCTAGTACTAACCCTAACACTAGCCCTAACCCTAACCCTAAACCTAGCCAAAGCCCTAGCCCTAGACCTGGCCCTAACCCTAACCTTAACACTAACCCTAACCCTAGCCCTAGCCCTAGCCCTACACCTAGCACTAGCTCTAGCCCTTGCCCTAACCCTAACCCTAACCCTAACCCTAATCCTAACCCAAAACCTACCCCTAGAGCGAACACTAATCCTATCCCTCACTCTAAGTCCAGCCCAAGCCTTAGCCCTAACCCTAACCCAAACCCTAACCCTAACCCTATCACTAAAAATAAACTTATCTTTAGACCTAAACCTAGACCTAACTCTAATCCTAATAATTTCCCTAACCATAACCCTAACCATAACCCTCGCCGTAGGCGTACCCCAAGGCCTAGCCCTAGACCTAGCCCTAAACGTAGCCCTACTCTAACTCTAAATCTAACACTAACCTTGGCCCTAACACTAATCCTAACCCTAACCCTAGCCCAAGATCTAGATCTACACCTACCCCTAAACCTAACCCTAGTCCTAACCATAAACCTAAATCTATCCCTGGCCCTAACTCTAACCCTAGTCATAACTCTAAGCCTACACCTAGCCCTAGCCCTAAACCTAACCCTAACACTAAAACTTTCCCTAAACCTAAACCTATACCTAGACCTAAACCTAGACCTAACCCTAACCCTAGTCCTAATGATATCCCTAGCGCTAGTCCTACCATAAACATAAACCTAGCCCTAGCCCTAGCCATAAACTTAAACTTAGCCTTTGCCCTGAACTTAACCCAAGCCCTAGTTTTAATCCTAACCCTAAACCTCAGCCTAATGCTAACCCTAGCCCTAATCCTAACCCTAGCCCTAGCCCTAACCCTAACCCTAACCCTAGTCGTAAACTTAACTATAAACCTAACCCTAATCCTGTCCCTACTGCAAGACCTAGCCATAACCCAAGCCCTAACCCTAGACCTAGCAATAGCCCGAGCCAGAGCTCTAAAGACATCCCTAATGGTAACCATAACACTAACCCTACCCCTAACTCTAAACTGAACCCTATCCCTAATCCTATACCTAACCCTATCCCTACACCTAACCCAAGACCAAACCCTAAAATCAACCTTAAAAATAACCCTAATACTAACACTAACTATAACGCTAGCCCTAACTCTAAACCTAAATCTATCCCGAACCCTAATCCTAAACCTAATACTAAACCTAAACCTAGCCCTAACCCTAAAACTAACCCTAACCCAAACACTAACCCTAACCCTAGCCTAGACCTACACCTAACCCTAACCCTAAACCTGGCTTAAACCCTAAACCTAACATTAAACCTAATCTCTAACCCTAACCCTAATACTACTTAAAGCTCTAACTCTAACCCTAACACTAGACCTACACCTAGCCATAATCCTGGCCCTACCCTTAACTCTAACCCTAAACCTAATCCTAATCCCAATCCTAGCCCTAGCCCTAACCCTACCCTAACCCTATCCCTAGCACTAACCCTAGCTACATCCCTATCCTTAGCCCTAGCCCTAACCATAACTGTAGTCCTAGCCCTAGGCCTAACCCTAGCTCTAGCCTTAGCCCTAGCCAAAACACACACCCTAACCCTAAACTTTGAACAAACCCTAACCATAACCCTAACCCTAACCCTTACCCTACCCCTAATCCTAGACCTAACCTTAACATTAGCCCTAGAACTAACCATAACCCTAGCTCTAGCCATAGCCATAGACCTAACCCTAATTCTAGCCTTAGCCCTAGCCCTAACACTAGCCCTAGCTCTAGTTGTAGGCCTAACCTTAACCCTAACACTAACCTTAGCCCAGACCCTAGCTGTAAACCTAAGACAAGCATTAACCTTAACCTTAACCCTAACCCTATTTCTAGCCCGAACACTTATCCTAATCCTAGCCCTAACCCTAAACGTTACCCAAAACACAACCCTAGCCCTAATCCTCTCCCTAACCATAACTCTAAACCCAACCCCAGCTCTAACACTAACTGTAACCAAACCCAAAACCTAAAACTGAACATAGCCCTTGCCATAGCCCTAGCCCTAGCTGAAACCCTAACGCTAAACCTAACAGTAACACTATGCCTAATGGAAACCCTAACCCTAACAATAAGCCTAATCCTAGCCCTACAACTTTCCCTATGCCTAACCCTAGCCCTACCCTAAACCTAAACCTAATGCTAACTCTCGCAATATCCCTACCCTAGCCCGCACCCTAGCCCTAGCCCTAGCCCTATCCTAACTCTAGCCCTAACCCTAACCCTAAACCTACCCGTAACACTAATGCTAACACTAGCTCTAATCCTAACCCAAGCCCTAACCCGAAACCTAACTATAAACCTAGCCCTAGCAGTGGCCAGAGCCCTAATCCTAACCCTAGCACTAACACTAATGCTACGGATAACCCTAGCCCTAGCAGTAACCCTAACCCTAGTCATAGCCATAACCCTAGCCCTAACCCTAACCCTAACCATAGCCATAGCCCTATTCCTAGCCCTAAGCCTAAGCTTAACCATAACCACAACCCTAAGCCTAACCCTAGCCCTAACAATAATCCTAGCCCTAGCCATATCCCTAACCTAAACCCTAACCCAAACCCTAATCCAAGCCCTAACCCTAATGCTAAACCTAAACCTAGCCCTAAACCGAACCCTAAAACTAACCCAACCCTAGCCCTGCACTAAACCTAGCCCTATGCCTACCCCTAGCCATAGCCCTGGCCCTAGATCTACCCCTAGCCCAAACCCTAACCCTAATCCTAACCGAAACCCTAACACTAACTGAGCCCTAGCCTTATCCCCAGCCCCAGCCCTAACCCTAACACTAACCCTAACCAAAGCCCTAGTCCTAGCGCTGATCTGACACTAACCCTAACACTAAACCTACCGCTAATCCTAACACTAACTCTAACACTAAACCTACCATATCTCTAGTCCTAACCCTAATAATAGCCCTAACATTAACCTAACAATAACCCTAACCCTAACCCTAATCCTACTCTTAGCCGCAACCCTAACTCTATCCCTAGCCCTACCCCTAGCCCTAGCCCTAGCACTTGCCCTAGCCCTAACCCTTGCCCTAGTCCCAGCCCTGGCCCTAACCTAGCCCTAGCCTTAGCCCTTCCCATAAACTGACACCTAAACCTACCCATAGCCCTAACCCTAAACCTATCCCTAACCCTAACCCTAATCCTAACCCTAGGCCCACCTCTAATTCTTGCCCTAACCCTAACTCTAACACTAACAAAAACATAGCCCTAGCCCTAACACTAGCCCTAAACCTAACCCTAACACTAACCATAATCCTAAACCTGTACCTAACCCTGACCCTAACTCTAAATCTAACCCTCACCCTCACCCTAGCCCAAACCTAATCCTAACCCAAACCCTATTCTAACCATATACCTAGTGTTAGACCTAGCCCTAACCCTAACCCTAGGCCTAACCCTAATAGTAACCCTACCATAAAGCTTAACCTAAACCTAACTATAACCATAGCCCTAACCGTAACCTTGGCCATAACCCTAACCCTAGCCAGAACCCTCAGCCTACCCCTAACCCTTGCCCTTACACGTACCCTAACACTAACCCTAACCATAACCCTAACCCTAAACCCAACCCTAGACCTAACCCTAACCCTAAACGTGGTCCTAGCCTTAGCTATAGACCTAGACCTAACCCTAGCCCTAAACATAAACCTAACCTAGCCTTAAACTAAGCCTGTATACTTGCCATCGCCCTAACCCTAGCCCTAGACCTCTCACTAATCCTAGCACTAATCCTAACCTGAGCCCTAACTCTAACCCTAGACCTAACCCTAGCCCTAGCCCTAGTGCTAGCACTACCACTAACCCTAACCCTAAACCTAAACCTAGCCCTAACCATCACCCTAACCCTAACCCTATACCTAGCCCTACTCATAGCCCTAGACCTAATCCTACCCCTAACCCTTGCCTTAAGCCTAGCCCTAAACCATCCATATGCCTAGCTCTAGCCCTAGCCCTAGCCCTAACACTACACTATCCCCAGGCCAAGCACTAAACCTATCCTTAGCCTTAGCCCTAACCCTAGCACTAAGCCTAACCATTGAATTAACCCTAATTCTAACCCTAACACTACCATAACACTAGCCCTAACATGAACCCCATCCCTAACCCTATCCCTAGCACCAACTGTAACCCCAGCCCTAGCCCTAACCTTAGCCCTAACCCTAACCCTAATCCTAAACCTAACCCTGGTCCTAGCTGTGGCCCTTGCCCAGCGAGTATACTAACCCTAACCTTAACCCTAACACTAGCCATAGCCTTAAACCTAGCCCTAAACCTAACCCTATCCCGAACTTTAACACTAACCCTAAACCCAAATATTAACCCTAAACATAACCCTAACCATAATCCTAAACCTAACTCTTATCCTAGCCCTAAACCTAACCCTAATACTAACCCTAAAGGTAGCCATAGCTCTAGCCCTAGCCCCAAATCTAGCCCTAACCTTAACCCTAACCCTAACCCATACCCTAAACCTACACCAAGCCCTAGCCCTAAACATAACCCTAACCCTAACAATAACTCTAACCCTAACCCTAGACCTAAACCTAACCCTAACCATAAACCTAACCCTAACCTTAAACCTAGCCCTACTCCTAGCCCTATCATTAAACCTAGCCCCAAACCTAGCCCTAATCCAGGCCTTAGCACTAACCCTTATGCTAACCCTAAGCCTCGAAACTAAACATAATCCTAACCCTATCCCTAGCCCTAACCTAAGCCCTAACCCTACCCCTTAACTGAAAGCTATCCCTAGCCCTTCCAGTAGCCCTAGTCCTAACCTAACCCTAATCCTAATCTTAACCTTAACTGTAGCCATAGCCTTGGCCCCAGCCCTAATCCTAATGCTAACCCTAAAACTTGAACTAACCCTAACTCCTACCCTAACCCTAACCCTAGCCCTGACCCTAGACCTAACCCTTACCCTAACACTAAGCCCAAACCTTGGTCAAGCTATAGCTGTAGGCCTAGCCCTAACACTAACCCTAACCTTAACTCTAACCCTAGAAATAGCTCTAGCCCTAGCCCTAGCAGTAACCCTATCCCTAACCCTAACCCTAAACATAACCCTAAACCTAGCCCTAGAAGTACCCATAACCCTAACCCTAGACAAAGCCTAGCCCTAAACTGAACCCTAATATTAGCACTAGCCCTAACCCTAGCAACAGCTCTAGTTCTAGCCGTAAACCTAACCAAAAACATAACACTAAACCTAACCCTAAACCTAACCCTAGACCTAATCCTAATCTTAGCACTAACCCTAACCATAACACTAATCCTAACTCTGTTTCTAGCTCAAACCCTAATTCTAACCTTAGCCCTACCCCTAAACCTAACCCTAACCATAACCCTAGCCCTAGCCCTAATCCTATCCCTAACCCTAAACAGAAACCTAGCCCTAACCATAACAATAACGATAACCCAAGACGTGAAGCTAACCCTAGCCCTTGCTGTAGCCATGCCCTAGCTCTAACCCTCAGCTTAATTGTAACATTATCCCTGTCAGAAATCCTAAATCTAAAACTAAGCCTAACCCTAGTGGCTAAACCTTGCCCTAGCCCTAAACCTAGCCCTAACCATAACCCTAAGCATAACCCTAGACCCAGCCCTAGCCATTAACCTAAATCTAACCTCAAGTTTCACCCTAGATCTAGCCATAGCCCTAGTACAAACCCCAAACCTAACCCTAAACCTAACCCTAACCCTAACACTAACACTAGCTCTAATCCTAACACTAGACCCAACCCTAATCCTAACCCTAGCCCTAACATTAACCAAAACACTAATTCTAACACTAACACTAGCCTTAATCCTAGCACTAATGCTAACCCTAACCCTAACCCTAGCCCTAGCCCCAACCCTAACCCTAACCTTAAACCTAGCCCTACACATGGCCCTAGCCATAAACATAGCTCTAAACCTAACTCTACCCCTAGCCCTAAACCTAGCCATAGACCTAGCCGTAGCCCTAGCCCTAGCCCAAATACTACCACTACTCCTGGACGAAGCCCTAACCCTAGGCCTATACCAAATCCTAGCCCTAACCCTAGCACTAACCTTATCACTTGAACTATACCGAACACCAACCCTAACCCTAACCCTAGCCCTAACCCTAGACCCACACCCTAACCCTGACCCTTACTCTAAACCCAAACTTTGGCCAAGCCATAGCCATAGCCATAGGCTTAGCCCTAACCCTAACCCTAAACTTAACCCGAAACCTAGCACTAGCCCTAGCCCTAGCCGTAACTCTAACCCTAACCCTAACCCTAGCTTTAACACTAACAAACACTAACACTAACACTAACACTAACACTAACACTAATCCTAACACTAACGCTAACACTAACTCTAACCCTAACCCAATCTCTAAACCTATCCCTAACCATAGCTCTAACGCTAATCCTATTCCTAACCCGAAACATAACCCTAGCCCTACACCTAGCCCTGCCACTAACCCTACCCCTACCATAACCCCGACCCTAACCCTAACCTTACACCTAGCCCTAACCCTAACCGTAACACTATCCCTATCGACAACCCTAACCCTAACGCTAAGCATAACCCTAGATCTAGCCCTAGCCTTAACCCTAGTCTGAAACCTTGCCATCACCCAACCCCTAGTCCTAGACCTAGCACTAATCCTAACCTGAGCCCCAACCCTAACCCTAGACCAAGCCATAGCCCTAATCTTAACCATAACCCTAACCCTAGACCTAGACCTAGACCTAGCCCTAGCACAAACCCTAAACCTAAACCTAAACCAGGCACTAATCCTCAACCTAACCCTAACCCTATAATTAACCCAACTCGTAGCCCTAGCCATAAACCTAGCCCTAAACCTAGCAATAACCCAAGCTTTAGACCTAGCCCTAGCCCTGACACTACCCCATCCTCAGCCCTAGCACTAACCATATCCTAAGCCCTAGCCCTAACCCTAGTGCTAACCCTAACCATTGAACTAACCCTAATCCTAAACCTAACCCTATCCTAACCCTAGCCCTACCATGAATTGTATCCTTAACCCTAGCCCTAGCCCTAACCTTAGCCCTAACCTAACCCTAAATCTAACCCTACTACTAGCCATAGCCCTTGCCCAACTCCTATACTAACCCTAACCTTAACCCTAACACTAGCCATAGCCTTAAACCTAGCCGTAACCCTAACCCTAATTCTAGCCATAAATCTAACCTTAATCCTAACCCTAAACCTGGTCCTCTAGCCATAACCCTAACCAGGTCCTCTAAACCTGGCTCTAGCCATAACCCTAACCTTAACCCATACCCTAAACTTACACCTAGCCCTAGCCCTAACCCTAACCCTAACCCTAGACCTAAACCTAACCCTAACCATAAACCTAACCCTAACCCTAAACCTAGCCCTTCTACTAGCCCTATCATTAAACCTAGCCCTAAACCTAGTCCTAATCCAGGCCCTACCACTAACCCTTCCACTAACCCTAGGCCTTGAACTAAACCTAATCCTAACCCTATCCCTAGTCCTAACCTAAGCCCTAACCCTACCCCTTAACTGAAAGCTATCCCTAGCCTTTTAGGTAGGGCAAGTCCTAGCCTAACTGTAATCCTAATCTTAACCTTAACTGTAGCCATAGCCTTGGCCCCAGCCCTAACTCTAATGCTAACCCTAATCTTAACCCTAATTATAGTTCTAAACCTAACCCTAAACCTAGCCCTAGCCCTAGCCCTAGGCTTAAGCCTAGCCCTAACACTAACCTCAGCCCTAGCCCTAACCCTAACCCTACTCCTAGCCCTAGGCATAACCCTAACCCTCACTCTAACCCTAGCCCTAACCCTAACACTAAGCCTAAACCTGACCCTTTCCCTAGCCATATTCTACCCCTAAACATAGAACTAGCCCTATCCCTAACCCTAACGCTAACCCGGACTCTAACCCTAACCCTAACCCTAACCCATGCCTTAACCCTAAACCTAACTCCATCCCAAACAATAACCATAATCCTGATGCTAACACTAACCCTAACCCTATTCCAAGCCCTAACCCTAACAATAGACCATGCCCTAAATCTAACCCCAACCAAAGCCCTAGCCCTGACCCTATCCCTGAACCTAAACTTAACCCTAACTCTAACCCTAGCCTGAACCATAATTCTAAACCTAGACCTAACACTAACCCTCACCATAACTGTAAACCTAGACCTAGTCGTGTCCCTAAAATTAAACCTAACCCTAACCCTAACCCTAACACTAACACTAACACTAACCCTAACCCTAACTCTAACCCTAGCCCTAACCCTAACCCTAACCCTAACTCTGACCCTAGCCCTAACCATAACACTAACTCTAAACCTAGCCCTAGCCCTAGCCATAGAACTAAACCTAGCTCTAGACTTGAAGCTAACCACAGCCCTAACCTTAAACCTAATTCATACCCTAGCCATAGCCCGAGCCCTATCCCTAGTCCTAACCGTAGACCTAGACATAGTCATAGCCTTAACCCTAACACTAACCCAAACCCTAACACTTATCCTAGCCTTAGGCCTACCTCTAGCCATAACCCTAGCCCTAAACTTAACCTAACTAAGGGCTAACTAAAGCTAGCCCTTAACCTATCTCTAACTCTAAATCTATACCTAGCCCTAGCCCTAATCCTAACCCTAGCACTAGCCCTAGTCCTAGCCCTAGCACTAGCACTAACACTAGCCCTAACTCTACCCATTACCCTAGCTCTAACCGTAGACCTCGCCCTAGCCCTAACCCTAGATTTACCACTAATTCTATCCCTAACCCTAACCTTAGCCCCAGTCATAGACCTAGCCCTTAACCTTAACCCTAACTTTGGCCCTAGCCATAGAACTAGCCCTAATCCTAAACCTAACCTTTCCCCTAATCCTAACCATTATCCTACCCCTAAAATAATCCTAACCCTAAACCTTCACTAGACCTATACCTAGCCCTAGCCCTAACCCTAGCCCTACCCTAACCCTAACTCTAGCCCTAACCCTAAACCTGACCCCAGCACTAAACCCTACCCTAGCACTAATGCTAGCCCTAACCCTAACCCTGTCCCTAACCCCAAAGCTAACCCTATGCCTAACATTTAACCTAACAGTAAACCTAAACTTAGCCCTAGCCCTAACCCTAACCATAACCGTAACCATAACCCTATCCCTAGACTTGGCCCTCACCCTAACTCGAACCCAGAACCAAACACTAACCCTAGCCCTAATCCTACCCCAACACTAGCACTAAACCTAGCCCTAGCCCTTACCTTAATCATAAAACTAGCCCTAAAGTTAACCCTAATCCAACCCTGAACCTAGCCCGAAACCTCACCCTAAATCTAGCCCTTGCCCTAAACCTAACTCCAACCCTAGCCCTAAACTTATCCCTAACCCTAAACCTAAACCTATCTCTAACCCTAGACATATTCCTAACCCTAACCCTAACCGTAAACCTAGACCTAGTCGTGACCCTAAATGTCACCCTAACCCTAAGCCTAACACTAACCCTAAATCTAACCATAACCCTAGCCTTAACCCTAACCCTAGTCCTAATGACAGCCCTAGTGCTAGCGCTAACCATAAACCTAATCCTAAATCTAAATCTAACCCTAGCACTACTGCTAGCCATGAACCTAAACATAGTCCCAGTTCTGACCCTAACCCCAGCACTAACTTTAACTCTAACACTAACCCTAAACCTAACCCTAACCCTAGCAATAGCCGAGCCCTATCCATAGTCCTAACCCCAGCCCTAGACATAGCCCTAGCCTTAATGCTAACCCTAACACAAACCCTAACACTAACCCTAGTCCTGGCCATATCCTTAGCACTAGCCCTAGCCATAATCCTAGCCCTAACTTTAACCCTAAATCTAGCCCTTAAACTTACCGTAACCCTAAATTTAATCCTAGCCCTAGTCGTAGCCCTAATCCTTACCATAGCCCTAGCCCTAGCCCTAGCACTAACCCTAACCCTCACCCAAACCCTAACACTAGTCTGAGTCCTAAACCTAAACCTAGCCCTAGCCCTAACCCTAATCCTAACCCTAACACTAACCCTAACCTAGCCATAACTCAAGCCCTACCCTAGCCCTAATACTAACCCAACCCCTAGCCCTAACACTGAGCCTAAACCTAGCCCTAATCCCAAACTTAGCCAAAACCTATCCTTAGCCCTAACCCAAGCCATAACACTAACCCTAGCCCTAGGCCTAGCATTAACCCTAACCCGAACTCGAACCCTATCACTAACACTAACACTAGCACTAACACTAACACTAACACTAACAAACACTAACACTAACACTAACACTAACACTAACACTAACAAACACTAACACTAACAAACACTAACACTAACACTAACAAACACTAGCCCTAATCATAGTCCTAGACTAATCCCTATTCCTAACATTAACTCTAACCCTAACCCTAGCCCTAGCCATAGATCTAGTCCTAGACCTAGCCCTAAACCTAACCCTAATCCTAATTGTAAACCTAAATCTAACCCGGTCCCTAACCCTAAACCTAGCTCTAGCTCTAAGCCCAGCACTAACCCTAGCCCTAACCCTAAATATAACCCTAACCCTACACTATCCCTAAACCTAACCCTAGACATAGACCTAACCCTAACCCTACCTCTAACCCTAGCCCTTACCCTAAACATAAACCTAACCCTAGCCCTATACATAAACCTAACCCTAGCTCTAACCTTAGCTTTAGCCCTAGCCCTAACCCAAACGCTAGACCTAGACCTAGGCCTAGCTCTAGATCTAGGCCTAGTTCTAGCTCTAAGCCTGTCCCTAACCCTAAAGCTAACCCTAGCCCTAACACTAGCCCTAACATTAACCTGACACTAAGCACAAACATAACCCTAAACCTAATCCTAACCATAGCCCTAGCCCTCAACCTAATCTTAACCCTAGCTCAAGATCTAGACCTAGCACTAGCACTAACCAATGCTAGCACTAAAACTAATGCTAGCCCTAACCCTAATCCTAGCACTAACCCTAACCCTTAACCTAGCCCTAAACCTAGCTCTAGCCCTAACCCTAACTCTAGTCCTCACCCTATCCGTAACCATAGCTCTAAACCTAGCCCTTGCCCTAGCCCTAACACTAGCTTTACCCATAACCCTATCCCTAACCCTAAACGTAACCCTAACCTTAACCCTAACTTTAGCCCTAGCCATAACCCTAGCCCTAAACTTAACCCTACCTTTAGCCCCAGCCATAGAACTAGCCCTAACCCTAACCCTAACTTTAACCCTACCCTAGACCTACACCTAGCCCTAGCCTTAACCCTAGCCCTACCCTAACCCTAACCCTAACCCTAAACCTAAAGGAAAACTAAACCCTACCCTAGCCCTAATGCTACCCCTAAACCTAACCCTAACCATAACCCTGGCCCTACACCTTGCCCTAGCCCTAATCCTAGCCCTACCGTAACCATAACACTAACCCTAACCATAACCCTAAACCTAAACGAGGACTAAACCCTACCCTAGCCCTAACGCTAGTGCTAAATCTAACCCTAACCATAACCCTGGCCCTACCCTTTGCCCTAGCTCTAAACCCTAGACCGAACCCTACCCTTAACCTAGCCGTAAACCTATCAATAAATCTAGCTCTAACTCTAGCCCTAGCCATAGCCCTAGATCTAAACTTCACACTAGACCTAGCATTAGCTCCAGCACTAACCCTAACCCTAACCCAAACCCTAATCCTAACCCTAGCACCAGACCTATCTCTAAACCTAACACTAACCCTAAATCTAGTCCTACCCCTAACCCTAAAACTATCCTTATCCCTAGGCCTAGCCCTAGCCCTAACCCTAAACCTAACATTAACATTAACCCTAGCCCTAAACCTGAACCTAATCCAAACCCTTACCCTTACAGTAAACCTATCCCTTCCCCTAACCCTAAAACAAACCCTAGTCCTAACATTAACACTAATACTAAGCCTAATCCTAAATCTAACCCTAAACCTAACCCTGGCTGTAGCTATAACTATAGCCATAGCACTAACCCTAGTCCAAATACTAAACCTAGCCATAAACTTAAGCCTAAACCTAACCCAAGACCTAACCCTAACATTAGCTCTAAACATAATCCTACCCCTAACCCTAGACCTAGAACTAGCACGAAACTGAAATATAAACCTTGCCCTAACACTAGACCTACTTCTATAACTAGCCCTTAACCTAAATCTAATCCTAACACTCACTCCAGTCCTAACCCTAACCCTAACCATAGCCTTAGCCCAGGCCTAGCCCTACCCCAAGTACTAAACCTAGCTCTAGTCCTAGCCATAGACCTAGCCCTAACCCTAAACCAAACCTCAGCCATAACCATAACCTTAACCCTACTCCTAGCCCTTGAACTAGCCCTAGCCCTAACATTAAGCCCAGCCCTAGCCCTAGATCTAGCGCTAACCCTAACCATAACCCTAAACCTAACTCTACACCTAACCCCAACGCTAGCTCTAGCCCTAACCCTAATTCTATCCCTAACCCTAATCTTAACCCTAGTATTAATATTAAACCTAACACTAATCCTAACCCTAAACCTAACCCTACCCTAACACTAAACTAAATTTATTCCTACCCTAACGCTAACCCGAGCCTCAGCCCTACCCTAGATCTACTACTAATCCTAGTACTAGACCTAGATATAGTCCTAGACCTAACCCTAACCAAAACCTTAGCCCTAACCCTAAACCTAATCCGAGGCCTAGGCCTACCCCTAGCCCTAACCCTATGCCCAGCCCTAGCCCGAGCCCTAGCCCGAGCCCTAGCCCTAGACTGAATCCTAACCCTAACCATAAACTTAACTCTAGCCCTAGCCCTAAACCTAACCCTAACCGCAACCCTAACCCTAACCGCAACCCTAGACCTACAACTAGCCCTAGCCCTGGCCCTAGCCCTAGCCCTAACCCTAGCTGTAGCCCTAGACCTAACCCTAGCCATAGCTGTAGACCTTTCCCTAAACCTAGACCTAGCACTAAACATAACATTAACGTTAACCCTAAACCTAGCCCTAAGCCCAAGCCTAGTCCTAACCCTAAACTTAACCCTAACCCTTGCCCTAGCCCTAGGACTAACCGTAACCTTAATCTTATCCCTAGTACAAACCCTAACCCAAACCCTAGACCTAACATTAACCCTAACACTAAGCCTAACCCTAAGCCTAACCCTATCCCTAGTAGTAACCCTAACACCTACCCTAGACCTAGACCTAATCCTAACCCTAAAAATAGCCTTAACGATAACCATAACATTAACCCTTATCCAAGCACAAGACCTACCATGAGGTCTTGCCATAGCCCTAAACCTAAACATACACCTAGCTCTAGCCCTAACCCTAACCCCAACCCAAAATCTAACCCTAAGCTTAACCTTACCCGTAGCCCTAGACCTAGCCCTAGCCCTAATCATTGCCCTAATAATAACCCTAAACATAAACCTAGCCCTAACCATATACCGAACCCTAAATCTAACCTTAGCCCTAGCCTTCATCCTAACCCTAGCCCTAGCCCAAGATCTAGACCAAGCACAAACCCTAAACCTAACCCTAACCATAACCCTAGCCCTAACATTAACCTTAGAACTAAGACCAAACTTAACCCTAAACCTAATCCTAACGGTAACCTAATCCTAACCTGGGCCCTAACCTTTACCCTAGACCTAGCTCTCAGCCTAGCCCTAGCCCTAACCCTAGTCCTAGCACCAACACTATACTTAACCCTAAACCTAACCCTAGCCATAAGGTTAAACCTAACCATAAACCTAACCCTAGATCTATCCCTAACCCTAACCATAACTGAAACACTAGCCCTAGTTGTGTCCCTAACCCTAAACATCACCCTCAACCTAACCCTAAATCCTAGCCCTGGCCCTAAACTAACCCCAATGCTAGCCCCTGTCCTAGCCTTAGCTCTAGCCCTAGCCCTAGGCCAAAACTTAACCCTAAACATAGCCCTAATCCTATCCCTAAACCTAAACCTAACCCTAACTCTAACACTAGCCCAAACCATTAATCTAACCCTAGACCTAGCCCTTAACCAAACCTTAACCCTAAATCTAACCCTAGCCCTAACAGTAAACATTACCCTAACACTATACCTAGTCCTTGTTCTAGCTCTAGCCCTAACCCTGCCTTAACCCTATTTCTAACCCAAGCACTAACCCTAGCCCAAACACTGGCCCAAGCTCTAGCCCTAGCTCTAGCCTTAACACTAATATTAACCCTACAACTACCCCTAATCCTAACCCTAAATCTACCCAAGCCCTAGCCCTAGCCATAACCCCAACCTTAACCCTAACCATAACTGTAGCCCTACTCCTAGCCATACACCTAACCATAGCTCTAGCCCTTACCCTAACCCTAAACCTAAATCTAACCCTAACCCTAACCCTAGCCCTGACCCTAACCCTAAACCTAGTCATAGAACTAACACTAATCCTATCCCTCACCCTAAGGCCAGCCCTAGCCTTAGCCCTAACCCTAACCCAAACCCTAACCCTAAGCATAGCCCTAACCCTAAGCATAACCCTATCTCTTTCCCTAGCCCTAGGCCTAACCATGACCATAACAGTAACCCTAGCTGTAACCCTAACACTATCCCTAGTCCTAAACCTAACCCAAACCCTAGAACTAACATAACCCTAACCCTAGCCCTATCCCTAACCCTGGCCTTAGCCCTAGCTGTAGCTCTAGCACAAACCACACCACTAACCCTAATCCTAACACTAGCCCTAACCTTAGCCCTAACCCTAGCCTCACCATAGCCCTACCAATAGCCAAAGCTGCGACCATAACCCTAGCCCTAAACCTAACCCAAGCCCCAAACCTAACCCCCAAAAGAATCCTGGCCCTATGCCTAAGCCTAACCTTAACCCTAACCCTACCTTAAACCTAACCCTAATACTACCCCTAGTCCTAACCCTAACCCTAACGTAGCCCTACACATAGCCCTAGCCCTAACACTAGCGGTAACCCTAAACCTACCCTAACTCTAGCCCTAAACCTATTCCTAACCCTAACCATTTCCCTAGTGATAACCCTAAACCTAACCCTAGCCCTAACACTAACCTTAATCATACCCCTAATTCTAACCTTAATCCTAGCCCTAACCCTACACCTAATCCTAAAACTAACCCTAAACCTAGCCTTACACTTGCCCTAACCCTAGCCCTAACCCTAACCCTAGCCCTAACCCTAACCCTAACCGTACCCCTACCCTAAACATTACATAACCCTAGCCCTAAACCTAACCCTAAACCTTACCCTAACCCTAGCCCTAGCCCTTAACGTAACCATAACCATAACACTACCCAGGTCCAAAACCAAACCCTAAGCATACCATTAGCTCTAACAATAAACTTAACCCTAAACCTAACACAAGCCCTACCCTTAGCCCTAGCTCTAACCCTAGCTCTAACCCTAACCTTAGCCCTAACCCTAGCCCCAAGGCTAGCCATAGCCCTAGCCCTAACTCTAGCACTAACCTTCAACCTTGCCCTAGCTCTAGATCTAGACCTAACCCTAACCCCAACCCTAAGCCAAGCCCTAACCTAGGCCCTAACCCTAACCCTAAACCTAACAATAAACCTAACTCTACCCCTAAACCTAACACTATCACTGTCCCTAACCCTAACCATAACCCTAGTTGTAGCCATAGGTCTAGCCCAAGTCCTAACCCTAGTCCTAACAGTAGCCCTATCGATAACCCTAGCCCTAACCCTAGCACTCACCATAGCCCTAGCTGTAGCCCCAACCCTAGCCATCACCCTAACCATTACACTAAACCTAGCCCTATACCTTAAAGTAATTCTAGCACCAGACATAGCCCTAGCCATAGCCTTAATCTAACCCTATCTCTAACCCTAAAGCTAAACCTAAACCTAGCCCTTACCCTAACCCTAACTCTAACACTACTCCTAGCCCTAAACACAACCCTAAGCCTAAGACTAACCCTAGCCCTAGCATTAAACCTAGACCTAAGCCTAATGCTAAATCAAGCCCTAAACCTAACTGTAGTCCTAGCCCTAATACTACCCATAGCCCTAGACTTTGCCCTAACCATATCCCTAACACTAGCCCTACCCCTAAGCCTACCACTATCCTCAGCCCTATCCCTAGCCCAAGCGCTCGTCCTAACCCTAGCCCGAGACCTTCCTCTAGCCCTGTCGCTAACCCTAAAACTAACCTAAATGTACCATAAGAGTAGTCCTAGGCATAGACCTATCCCTAGTCTCAACCCTAATGTTAAACTTAATTCTAACCCCAGCCCTAACCCTAGCTCTAACCCTAACACTAACCCTATTTCCAGTCCTAACCCTAACCCTAAAACTATCCTTAACACTAACCCTAAATGTAACAGTAAGCCTAACCTTGATACTAGCCCTAAATCAAATCCTAACCCTAACCCTAACCTAGCCCTACACCTAGCCCTAGCCCTAGCACTAACACTAACCCTAATGCTAATGCTAACAGTAACCCTAACCCTAAAAATAACCGAAGACCTAACCTACCCTTGCCCTAAAGGTAGCCCTAGCCCTAGCCAAATCCTAACTCTAAACCTAATCCTAACCCTGACACTCGCCCTAGCCCTAAAACTTACTCTATCCCTATCCATAGCCATAAACCTAAACCTAGCCCTAGCAATGACTCTAAACCCAGCCCTAAACTTAACCAAAACCCTAACACTAGCCCTAAACCTAGTCATAGGCCAAGCCCTAGCCCTTGTCCTAACCCTAGCCCTAGACCTAAACCTAACCCTAGACATAGCCGTAGCCGTAGCCCTAGCCCTAACTGTAGCCCTAATCTTAACCCTAACCCTAAACCTAGCCCTAAACGTACCCTTCAGCCTAAATCTAAACCTAGCCTTTATCCTAGCCCTAATAATAACCCTAGCCATTGTCCTATCCCTAGCCCTAACCTAAACCTAAGCCTAGTCCTAATCCTAATCGTAGTGCTAATTCTAGAACTAACAGTAGCCCTAGACCTAGCTCTAGCCCTAGCCCTAACCCTATCCATAACCCCATCCATAACCCTAACCCTATCTCTCGCCCTAGCCCTAACCCTAGCCTTAGCCCTAACCCTATACCTAACCCTAAACTTAGCCCTAACCCTAACTCTAAACCTAACCCTAACCCTAGACCTAACCCTAACCCTAAACCTAAACCTAGCCATAACCCTAATCATAGTGCTAACACTAACCCTAACCGTAACCCTAGACCTAGCTCTATTCCTAGCCCTAACACTAGTGCTAACCCTATCCATAACCCTAGCCCTAACACTAACCCTTGAACGAGCCCTAACCCTAGCCTTAACACTAACCCTAAACCTAAATCTAACATTAACCTTAACCTTAGCCCTAGCCATAGCCCTAGCCCTAACCCTAAACCTAAACTTAACCCTAACCCTAACCCTAATCTTAGCCCTAATCATAATCCTAACCCAACCCTAGCTCTACACCTAGTCCTAACCCTAGCTTTACGCTAACACTAACCCTAAAGCTAACCCTAAACCTGACCCCAGGCTTAACCCCTGATCTAGTGCTAATGCTAGCCCTAACACTAACCCTAACACTAACCCTAGCCTTAGCACTAGCCCTAGCCCTAATCCTAACCCTCACACTAGACCTAGCATTAGCTCTAGAACTAACCCTAACCCTAACCCTAAACCTAACACTAGCCCTAACCCTATGCTTAACCCTAACACTAAACCTAAATCTAGCCTTAGCCCTAACCCTAAACTTAACAATAGCCGTAGACATAAACCTAGCCCTAGAACTAAACCTAAACCTAAACCTAAACCTAGCCCTAGCCCTAGCCCTAGCCCTAACCCTAGTCCTAAAGCTAAACCTAATGCTAACCCTTATCCTTACAGTAAACCTATCCCTACCCCTAAACCTAAAACTAACCATAGTCCTAACATTAAACCTAATTGTAAGCCTAAACTTAAATCTAAACCTAAACCGAACCCTGGCTGTAGAGCTAACCATAGCCTTAGAACTACCCATAGTCCCAACCCTAACCCTGGCCCTAACCCTAAGCCTAAACTTAAACCTAGCCCTAAAACCTAACTGTAGCGCTAAACCTAAAACTAATCTTAGCCCTAGACCTAGCCATAGCCCCCAAACTAACACTTGCCCCAGTCCTAGCCTTACCTCTAGCCCCATTCCGTACCGTAACCCTAACCCTAACACTAACTCTGGACCTAACCCTGACGATAGGCTTAGCCCTAGCCATAGCCCTAACCCTGACCCAAATTTTAGCCATAAACCTAACTATAATCCTAATCCTCCATTGCCCTAGCCCTAGCCCAAATGCTAAACAAAACCTTAAACCTAAACCAAACCCTAGCCCTAGCCCAAGCCCTAACCCTAGCTCTAGCCCTAACTCTAACACTAATCCTAACCCTAAATTTAACCTTAACCCTAGCCCAAGACAAAGCCCTAGCCCTAGACCTAACTCTGGCCCTAACCCTATTCTAACCCTAGCCCTAGCCCTATCCCTAGCTCTAACACTAACCCTAACCCTAACACTACCCCCAATAGTAAACTTAACCATAACCCTAACTCAAACACTAATGCTATCCCTAACCCTAAACCTAAACCTAACCCTAGTTCTAACATTAAACATAAAAAAAAAAACTAACCCTAAACAGAACCCTAAACCTAGCCTTGGCACTAGCCCTAAACCTAGCCATAGCCCTAGCCCAAGTCGCAACCTTAACGCTAACCTAACCCTAACCTTAACCCTAACCCTAACCCTATCCCTAAACCAAAACCTAACCCTAAACCTAACTGTATCCCTATCCCTAACGCTAAATCTAACCCTAAAATTAGCCCTGGCCCTAGCCCTAACCCTTGCCATAGCCACACCCCTAGTCCCAACCATAACCCTCATCTTACCTTAAACATAACTCTAGCCCTATACCTAGCACTACCCTAGCCTTAACCCTAACCAGAACCAGACACTAAACCTAATGCTAGACCTAGCCCTAGCCCTAACTCTAACCCTAACCCTAACCCTAGCCCTAGCCATAGCTCTATCCTTGACACTACCCATAAACATAAACTTAACCCTACCCGAAACCCTAACGATAGTCCTAACACTAACAATAACCCTAGCCCTAGACTTAGCCCGAACCCTAACCCTAACCCTAACCTCAACCCTACCCCTAACCCTATCCATAGTCCTAACCCTAACCCTAACCCTCACCCTAAACCTACCCCTAGCCCTAAGACTAGCCCTTACCTGAAACCTAACCCTAGCCTTAAGCGCAGCCCTACTCCTTGCCCTCGCCCGAGACCTCGCCCTAAACCTAACCTTATCCTTAACCCTAAACCTAGCCATACCCTAACCATACCCCTAAACCTAGCCCTACCCCTACCCCTAAACCTAACCATAAACCTGGCACTACTTCTACAACTAGTCCTAACCCTATCCCTAACCCTAATCCTAGTTGAGCCCTAGCCCTAACCCGAGCCATAGCCCTAGATCTAGCCCTTCACCTAGCCCTAAACACTAGCCTTATTTCCAGCCCCAGGGTTAGGGATGGCTAGGGTTAGGGCTAGGGCTAGTTTTAAGGCTAGGGTTTGGGTAGGATTAGGGTTACTGTTAGGTTTAGGATTCGGGTTAGGATTAGGGTTATGGTTATGGTTAGGGTTAAGGCTAGAGTTAGGGTTAGTGTTAGTGTTAGGGTTAGGGTTAGTGTTAGGGATAGGGAAAGGGTTAGGTTAGGACTAGGGCTAGGTTTAGTGTTACGGTTATGGTTAGGCTTAGTGCTAGGGCTCTAGTTAGGGTTAGAGCCAGGCTAGGGTTAGGGTTATGGTTAGTGTTAGGCCTAGGGTTAGATATAAGTGTAGGGTTAAAGTTACGGCTAGGTTTAGGGTTAGGGTTCTAAATAAGGTTAGGGCTAGGGCTAGGGTTAGTTTTTTTGTTTAGGGGTAGTGCTAGGGTTAGGATTATGTTTCAGGCTAGGTCTAGGGTTAGGATTAGGGTCAGGGTTAGGATTAGTCCTAGGTTTAGGTTTAGGGTTAAGGTTAGGACTAGGGCTAGGGTGAGTTTTAGGGCTAGGGTTAGGGTTAAGGCTAGGGTTAGCGTTATGGCTAGGGGTAGGTTTAGTGTTATTGTTAGGGTTAGGGTTAGGGCTAGGGCTAAGGCCATAGTTAGGGCTACGATTTGGTTTAGGGCTAGGACTATTATAAGCATTGTTAGCATTAGGGCTAGGGCTAGAGGTAAGGTTAGGTTTAGGGCTAGGGCTAGGGGTAGGGTTAGCGCTAGATTTAGAGTTACGTTTAGTGGTAGGGTTAGGGATAGGGTGAGGGTTGGGTCTATGGTTAGGGCTAGTGCTAGAAGAAGGCCTAGGGATATGTCTAGATCTATAGTTAGTGTTAGGTTTACCATTAGTGTTAGGGTAGGGTTAGGTTTAGGGCTAGGGCTAGGTTTAGTGTTGGTTTAGTGTTAGGGTTATGGCTAGGATTAGGTTTAGGGTTAGGGTTAGAATTTATGTTAGGATTAGGGTTAAGGTTAGGGCTAACTTTAGAGCTAGGGCTGGTGCTAGGGCTAGGGCTAGGTTTAGGGCTAGGTTTAGAATAGGTTTAGTGCTAGGGTTAGGGTTAGGGTTAAAGTTAGGGTAGGGCTAGGGTTAACTTTAGGTTTAAGATTAGGTGTAGGGGTAGGGCTACGGTTAGAGACAGAGTTACTGTTAGGGCTTTTAGGGTTAGGGCTAGGTTTATTGCTGCTTTAGAGTTAGGTTTAGAGTTAGGGTTAGGGTTAGCGTTATAGTTAGGGTTACGGCTAGGGCTGGTGCTAGAGCTAGAGCTAGTGCCTGGGTTATGATTATGGTTAGACTTAGGGCTATGGGTCGTCTTAGTGCTAGCCTTAGGGCTAGGGCTGGTGTTAGGGCTAGGACTATGGCTAGGGCTAGGTTTAAGTTTAGGGCTAGGGTTAGGGTTAGGGCTAGGGATAGGCTTCAGTTTGGGGTTGGGGTTAGGGTTAGTTTTAGAGTTAGGGTTTGGGTTAGTGTTTGGGGTAGAGATAGTCTTAGGGTTAACGTTACTCTTAAGGGAATGGCTAGGGTTAGGGTTAGGATTATAGCTAGGGGTAGGGTTAGAGCTAGGGTTAGTGTCGTGGTTAGGTTTTGGGTTAGGGTAGAGCTACGGTTAGGGCTAGGGCTAGGGCTAGGTGTAGGGCTAGGGTTACCGTTGGGGTTAAACTTAGCGTTAGTGTTAGTTCTAGGCTAGGGATATGGCTAGGTTTTGGGTTAAGGTTAAGGTTAGGGTTAGCGTTAGCGTTAGGGTTAGGGTTAGGGTTAGGGTTAGGGCTAGGGCTAATGCTAGGCCGAGGGCTACGGTTAGTGTTAAGGCTAGTGTTAGGGCTAGGGTTAGGGTTGGTATTAGTTTTAGAGATACAGCTTGGGCTAGGGCTAGGGCAAAGTTTAGTGTAGTACTTGGGCAGGAGATTGGGCTAGGGCAATGGGTAGGTTTAAGACTAGGGCTAGGGTTAGGTTTTGGGCTAGGGTTAGAGCTAGGAATTGGGGTAGGTGTAGGTTTAGGGTTAGGGTTAGGTTTGATGGTAAGGTTAGGGTTAGGGTTACAGCTGGGGCTAGGGATATGGCTAGGGTTAGTGTTAAAGTTATGGTTAGGGCTAGTTCCAGGGCTAATGCTAGGGCTATGGCTTTATATAGGGCTAGGGTTAGGGGTAGGAGTAGGGTTAGAGTAGGGCTATGGTAATGGCTAGGACTAGGTTTAGGTTTAGGGTAGTGTAAAGATTTTGGATACAATTAGGGGTAGGGTTAGGTTCAGGGTTAGGGATAAGTTTAGGGTTAGGGTTGGACTAGGGATAGGGTTCAGTTTAGGTTTAGGGTTAGTGTTAGACCTTGGGTTAGGGTTAGGTCTAGGTTCAGGGTTAGGGTTAGGGCTAAGGTTAGGGCTAGGACTAGAGTTAGGTTTATTTTTTGTGTTAGGGCTAGGATAAGGTTTAGGGTTAGGACTGGGGCTAGGTCTATAGCTAGCGTTGGGCTACTGCTAGGGCTAGGTTCCTGTTAGGGCTGGGCTTAGGGTTAGTTCAACGGTTAAGCTATCAATCGAGTTAGGGCTTGGGATGGGGCTAGTGATAGTGCTAGTGTTAGGGCTAGGGATATTGCTAGTGTTAGCATTAGGGTTAGAGCTAGGGTTAGGGTTAGGGCTAGGTTTACGGTCACGGAAAGGTTAGGGCTAGGGGTAGTGTTAGTTCTAAGCCTAGGGTTAGGATTAGGTTTAGGGCTAGGGCTATGGTTAGTGTCAGGGCTAGGGCTAGGTTTTGGTTTAGGGCTAGGTCTAGGGCTAGGGTAAGTGTTATGGCTAGGGCTAGGGTTACAGTTATAGTTAGGGTTAGTGCTAGGTCTAGTTCTAATGTTAGGGCTAGGTCTAGGGTTATGGTTATGGTTATGGTTAAGGGTATTGTTAGGTGTATGGTTCTGTTAAGTTTAGGTCTTGGGTGAGTGTTAGGGTTGGGGCAAGGGGTAGGGTTAGGGTTAGGGTTAGGTTTAGGTGTAGTTCGAAGTATAGGGTTAGTGTTAGAGCTAGAGTTAGGGCTGGGGTTGGGGCTAGGATTAGTGTTAGTTTTAGGGTGAGGGCTAGGGCTAGGGCCTGTGTTAGGGTTAGGGTTATGGCTAGGGCTAAGGCTATGCCTTGGCTAGTTTCAGTGTCAGGGTTAGGGACAGGGTGAGTGTTAGGACTAGGGCTAGGTCTAGGTGTAGGTTTAGGTTTAGGGCTCTGGTAGGCATAGTGCTAAGTATAGGACTAGTGTCAGGGTTAGGGCTAGGTATAGAGCTAGGGCTTAATCTAGCATTAGGTTTAAGGTTAGGGTTAGGGTTAGAGTTAGTGCTAGGGCTAGGTCTATGGCTAGGGTTATGTCTAGGGTTAGCGCTAGGACTATGACTAGGTTTAGGGTTAGGTCTAGGGCTAGGTTTAGGGCTAGGTTTGGGGTTAGATTTAGGATTACCACTAGGCATTGTGTAGGGTTTGGGCTAGGGTTAGGGTAAGGGTTAGGGCTAAGGCTAGGGCTAGGTTTAGGTTTTATGCTGGGGGTAAGGTTAGAGGTAAATTTAGGCTTAGAGCTAGGGCTACTGTTAGGATTAGGGTTAGGTCTAGGTGTATGATTAGGCCTGCGGCAGGGCAAGGGCTAGGGTTAGTTTTAGGGCTAGTGATAGATCTAGGGTAGGGTTAAGGCTCGGGTTCAGGTTAGGGCTCGAATTTGGGTTAGGATTCCGGTTATGGCTTGGGTTCTTGTTTGGGTTCAGATTCTGTTTCGGGTTAGTGTTCAGGTTAGGGTTAGGGTTAGGGTTAGTATCCGGGATAGGTTTTGGATTCCAGATGGCTTCAAGTTCGTGTTTGGTTTAGGGTTACTTTTTGGGAGAGGGATAGGGTCGGGTTCGAGTTTGTGTTCTGTTTAGAGTTAGGATTAGGGTTCAGGTTAGGGTTAGGTTTAGGTCTAGTGTTAGTGTTAGGGCTAGGACTAGCGTTTGGTAGGGTTAGGGTAAGGATAGGGTTAGGGATAGGGCTGTTTTTTAGGGTTAGGGTTAGGTTTAGACTTATAGCTAGATTTAGGGTTAGTGTTGGGGCTAGGACTAGGGCTAGGGTTAGTTTTAGAGTTAGACTTAGGTTTAGGGCTAGGATTAGGGCTAGTGTTAAGATTATGCTTAATGTTAGAGTGAATGTTATGGCTAGGGTTAGGGGTGGTGTTGGGTTAGGGATATGGCTAGGGCTAGGGCTAGGTTTAGCGTTATTGTTAGTGTTAGGACTAGGGCTAGGACTAGGGTTAGGGCTAATGTTATGGCTTTTAGGGTTAGGGCAAGGTTTAGGGATAGGTTTAGAGTTAGGGTTAGAGTTAGAGCTAGGTTTAAGGCTAGTGCAAGTGTCAGGGTTAGTGCTAGGATTTGGGTTAAAGTTAGGGTTAAGTTTAGAGCTAGGGTTAGCCCTAGGGTTAGGTTTAGGGATAGGGTTAGATTTAGTTCAAGGCTTAGGGTAAGGGATAGGATTAAGGTAGGGCTCTGGTTTTGGCAAGGGCTAGGTGTAGGGTAGGTTTAGGATTATGTTTAGGATTAGGGTTAAGGGCAGGGTTAGGGCTAGGTTTAGGGTTAGAGTTAGGGCTAGGTTTAGGGCTAGGGCTAAGGCTAGGCTTAGGGTTAGGGTTAGATTAAGTATTAGGGTTAGGGATAGGGCTGTGGATAGGGTTAGGCGTAGAGTTAGGGTTATTATTAGTGTTAGTGTTAGGTTTAGGTTTAAGGTTACGGCTAGATTTAGAGATAGGGTTAGGGTTAGGGATAGCGTTAGGGCTAGGGCTAGGGCTAGTGCTAGGGTTAGGTTTAGGGTTAGGGCTAGGGCTAGTGTTAGAGCTAGGTTTGGATTTATGGTTAGGGCTAGGGATAGTGTTAGGTTTAGGTTTCAAGTTACGGCTAGCCCTAGGGCTATGGTAAGTCCTAGAGATAGGGCGATGGCTCGGTTATGGTTAGGTTAGGGTTAGGGCTAGTACTAGTGTTAGGGTTAGGTGTAGTGTTAGGGCTAAGTTTAGGGTTATGTTTAAGGCTAGGGTTAGGGTTAGGTTTAGATTTAGGTTTATGGTTAGCATTAGGGTTAGGGTACAGCTAGGGTTATGTGTAAGGTTAGGGTTAGGGTTAGGGTTAGGATTACGGTTAGTATTAGGGTTGTGTTTAAGGTTAGGTTTAAGGCCAGGCTGGGGCTAGGACTAGGTCTAGGGTGAGGGTTAAGTTTATGGTTAGGTACAGGGCTATGGCTAGAGCTATGAGTAGGGGTAAGTCTAGGTTTAAGATTAAGGTTAGGGTCAGGGCTATGTTTAGGTCTAGAGTTAGGTTTGGGGTTAGTGTTAGTTCTAGGACTAGGTCTAGGTCAAGGATTAGGGTTAGTGCAAGGGCTAGGGTTAGGCTATTGCTAGGCAATGGCTGGAGTTAGGACTGGGACTAGGGCTAGGGTTAGGGTTAAGGCTAGGTTTAGGGCTAGGGCTTGGTGTAGGGCTACAATTAGGGTTAGGGTTTTGTTAGCCTTAGGGCTTTGGCTTGTGTTATGGCTAGATCTAGGGCCAGGGTTAGGTTTAGGGTAAGTATTAGGGTTAGAGATATGACTATGGGTAGGGCTAGGCATAGAGTTAGGGTTTGGGTTAGTGTTAGTGTTAGGTTTAGGGATAGGGTTATAGCTTGATTTAAGGATAGGCTTAGGGTTAGGGATAGAGTTAGGGCTACATCTAGGGCTAGGACTAGGGCTAGGGCTAGGGCTAGGGTTAGGTTTAGGATTAGGGCTAGGGTTAGGATTAGAGCTAGGTTAGGATTTATGTTTAGTGTAGGGATAGTGTTAGGGTAAGGTCTCAGGTTACGGCTAGCCCTAGGGCTGAGGTAAGTCCTAGAGGTAGGGCCACAGTTAGAGTTACGGTTAGGGTTAGGTTTAGGGCTAGGGCTAGGGTTAGTATTATTTTTAGGTATAGGGTTAGGGTTAGGGCTAGGGCAAGGGCTAGGTTTACGGTTAATGGTAGTGTTAGGGCTATGGCTGGGGCTAGAGCTAGGTCTTGGGAGAGTTCTAGGTTTAGGACTAGGGTTAGGGCTAGAATTAGGGTTATGGCTAGTGATAGGCTTAGGTTTAGGGTTAGGGTTAATTTAGGTCTAGGGTTAGGATTATGTTTAGTTAGGTTTAGGGTTAGCATTAGGGCTAGGTTTAGGGTTATAGATAGTGTTAAGGCTAGGGCTGGGGCTAGGGCTAGGGCTAGGGCTAGGGCGAGGTTTGGTGTTAGGGCTAGGGTTAGGGTTAGGTTTAGGGCTAGGGTTATGTTAGGTTTAGGTTTAGGTTTAGGTTTAGGGTTAGCGTTAAGGTTAGGGTATGGCTAGGGTTAGGCCTAGGGCTAGGTGTAAGACTAGGGTTAGGGTTAGGGTTAAGCCTAGGATTAGGGTTAATATTAGGGTAGGGTTAGTATTAAGGTTAGGTTTAAGGCCAGGATAGGGCTAGGACTAGGTCTAAGGTTAGGGTTAAGTTTAGGGTTAGGGACAGGGCTAGGCCTAGGGCTATGGGTAGGGCTAGGTGTAGGTTTAGGAGTAATGGTAGGGTCAGAGCTATGTTTAGGTCTAGAGTTAGGGTTTGGGTTAGTGTTAGTCTTAGCAGTAGGTCTTGGGCAAGGATTAGGGTTAGTTCAATGGCTAAGGTTAGGCTAGGTCTAGGGCATTGTCTAGGGTTAGGGCTGGGACTAGGGCTAGGGTTAGGGTTAAGGCTAGAGTTAGGGCTAGGGCTTGGTGTAGGGCTACAATTAGGGTTAGGGTTATTGTGAGCGTTAGGGCTTTGGCTTGTGTTAGGGCTAGGGCTAGGTCTAGGTTTAGGGTAGGGCTAGGTGTAGGGCTAGGGTCAGTGTTAGGGATAATAGGGATATCGTGAGGTTTAGTGCTAGGTCTAGGTCTATGGATAGTGTTAGGACAAAGGCTTGGGCAAGGGCTAAGGATAGGTCTAGGGTTAAGTTTAGAGTTAGGGTTAGGTTTCAGGTTAGGGTTAATGCTAGGGCTAGCTCTAGGTCTAGGGTTAGGAATAGGCAAAGGGTAGGACTACGGATATTTCTAGGTTTAGGGCTAGGGCTAGGGTTGGGTTAGGGTTAGGGATAGGGATAGGGCTAGGGTTAGAACTAGTGTTAGGGTTAGGTTAAGGACTAGGGTTAGTGTTAGGGTTCGGGTTAGATCTAGAGTCCGTGCTAGGGCTTGGGCTATAGCTAGGCCTATGTGTAGGGTTAGGGCTAGGTTTAGGTTTAGGATTAGTTTTAGGGTTAGGGCAAGGGCTAGTGCTATTGCTACAGTTAGAGTTAGGGTTAGTTTTAGGGTTAGGGTTAGGTTTAAAGATAGGGTTCTGTTGGGGTGTAGGGCTGGGGTTAGGGCTAGGTTTAGCATTAGGTTTAGGGCTTGGGTTATATTTAGGGTTAGGGCTAGGGTTACGGTTAGGTTTAGTGTTAGGGCTAGTGTTAGGGCTAGAGTTAGCATTAAGGTCAGGGTTAGGGCTTGTGTTATTGTTAGGGATGGGGTTAAGGTAAGGGTTAGAGCTAATGTTTTAGTCAGGTTCAGGTTTAGTGCTAAGGCTAGGTTTAGGGTTCAGTTTAGTGTTAGCGCTAGGGCTAAGGCTAGGGTTATGGTTAGGTTTTGGGTTAGGGCTAGGTTAGAATTTGTGTTAGGGTTCGGGTTAGGTTTAGGTCTTGGTCTAGAAGTAGGGTTCCGTCTAGGGTTAAGGGTATGGTTAGGGTTAGGGTTAGGGTTTGTGTTAGGTTTAGGTGTAGGGCTTGGTTTAGGGTTAGGTCTAGGATTAAGGTTATGGTTATGGTTAGGGCAAAGGTTAGGTCAGGCTTCGGTAAGGAGGTGAGTTTTGGTCACGATTCAATTTAGGATTAGGCCTGCGATAGTGGTAAGGTTAGGGTTAGGGCTAGGGTTAGGGTTAGGGTCAGGGTTAAGTTTAGGGTTTGGGTTAGGGTTGTGCTTACCATTAGGGTTAGGGTTACGGCTTGGTTTAGGTTTAAGGATAAGTTTAGGTTTAGTGTTAGGACTAGGGTTAGGGTTAGGTTTATGGGTATGGCTACAGCTAGGTTTAGGGCTAGGGTTAAGGTTAGGGTTACAGCTAGCATTAGGGTTTAAGCTAGGGTTAGGGCAAGGGTTAGATTTAGGTTTAGAGTTAGGATTCTTGGTAGGGTTAGGGCTAGGGCTAGGGTTAAGTTCACAGCTAGGTTTAGAGTTAGAGTCAGGGTTAGGTTTCGAGTTTGTGTTAGTGTTAGGGCTACGGTAAGGTTTAGGTTAGGGTTAGAGTTAGGGCTAGGGTTGGGCATTGGGTTACGTTTAGGGCTAGTTCTAGGGTTAGGGTTACATTTAGGGTTAAGGTAAGGGCTAGTGTTAGGTCTAGGTTTAGCTTTAGGGTTATGGTTAGGGCTTGTGTTAGGGTTAGGGATAGGGTTAGTGTTAGTGCTCGGACAAGGTTTAGGGTTAGGTCTAGGGTTAGTGCTCATGTTAGGGTAAGGGTAGTTCTAATGTTAGGATTAGGGTTAGGGCCAGGGTAGGTTAGAGTTAGGGTTAGGGCTATGTTTAGTGTTAGTGTTCAGGTTAGGGTTAAGTCTAAGGTTATTGTTAGGCTTAGGGTAAGGTTTATGGCTAGGGTTAGGGTTAGTGTTTTGGTTATGGTTAGGGTTAAGGCAAGAGTTAGGGTTAGGGCTAGGTTTAGGGAAGGGTTAGGTCTAGGGTTAGGGTTCGGTCTAGGGCTAGTGCTAGGGTTAGGTTTAGGTTTATTGTTAGGGCTATGGTTGGTGGTAGTGTTAGGGTTAAGGTTATGGCTAGGGTTATGGTTTGTGTTAGGGTTAGGGCTAGTGTTTAGGCTAGGGTTAGAGCCAGGGTTAGGTTAAGGTTAGCACTATGGTTAGGGCTAGTGTTAGGATTAGGGGTTGGGTTTAGGGTTAGGTTCGGTGTTAGACCTAGGTTTAGGAGTAGGTTACGGGTAGCACACGTTTAGGCCAGTTCTAGGGCTTGCATTACGGTTAGGGTTAGGGTTAGGGTTAGGTTTAGGCTTAGTGTTACAGTTAGGGTTTGGGTTAGGGCTAGGGATAAGGCTAGGGTTAGGTTTTGGGTTAGGGTTAGGTTTAGGGTTAGGTTTAGGGATAGGTTTAGAGTTAGGGTTGGAGTTATGGCTCAGGTTAGTGTTGGGTTAGCGTTAGGTTTCTAGTTTTGTTTAGGATTAGGGTTAGGGCTATGGTTAGTTTAAGCCTAGGGTTAGAGTGGGTTCATGTAGCGTTAGGTTAGGGTTAGGGTTAGGGTTAGGTTTCCATTTAGAGTTCAGGTTAGATTTCGGTTTTATTTTATGTCTAGGGCTATGTTTAGGATTATATCTAGGGTTAAGGTTAGGGTTAGGTATAGAGTTAGGGAAAGTGTTAAGATTAGGGTTAGGGTTAGGGCCAGGGTTTATGTTAGGTTAGGGCTAGAGTTAGGGTAAGGGTTAGATTAAGGTTTAGGGCTAAGGCTAGGTCTAGGGCTAGGGTTAGGGTTAGGTTACAGTTAGTGTTATGATTCGGGCACAGGTTAGGTTTAGGTTTAGTGATAGAGTTAGGGCTAGGGCTAGGGTTAGGGTTAGTGGTATGCCTAGGGTTGGGCTAGGGTTAAGTTTAGGTTTAGAATTATGGTTAGGGTTAAGTGAGGGGTAGAGGTAGGGCTAGGGTTAGGGCTAGGTTTAGGGTTAGAGTTTGGGGTAGGACTAGGTTTAGGGCTAGGGTTAAGTTTACAGTTAGGGTTAGGTTCAGGGTAGGGTTAGGGTTAGGGCTAGAGTCAGGGCTAGAGTTAGGGATACGGTTTAGGTTAGGGTTCTGGTTCAGCTTAGGTTTCAAATTAATGTTAGGTTTAGGGTTAGGGTTTGGGTTCAGGTTCAGTTTAGTTTTAGAGCTAGGTTTTTGCTTTGGTTTAGGTTTAGCGTTAGGGCTAGATTTAGGGTTAGTGTTAGGGTTAGACCTAGGGTTAGGGTTATCTTTTGGCCTAGGTTTAGGGCTAGGCTTAAAGTAAGGGTTAGGGTTAGGCCAGGGTTAGGTTTAGAGTTAGTGTTAGGGTTACCGTTAGGTTTAGGTTTATGGTTAGTATGTGGGTTATGGTGAGGGCTAGGGTTATGTTTAGAGTTACTGTAAGGGTTAGGGTTAGGGCTAGGGTTATATTTAGTTTTAGGGCTAAGGTTAGAGTTTGGGTTAAGGTTAGGGTTAGTGCTAGAGTGAGGATTAGGGTTAGTGTTATGGCTAGGTTTAGGTTTAGGGTAAGGGTTTGGGTTAGGGTCAGGGTTCGGGCTAGGGCTATGTTTAGGGTTATATTTAGGGTTAGGACTAGGGTTAGGTATAGGTTTAGGATTGAGTGTAGGGCTGCGGTTATGCCTAGGTTTAACACTAGGTTTAGGGCTTGGGTTAGGTTTAGAGATAGGGTTAGTGTTAGGATTAGGGCTAGGATTAGGGTTAGGTTTAGGTCTACTGTTGAGGCTAGGTTTACCGTTAGGGTCAGGGTTAGGACTTGGTTTAGGGTTAGGGATAGGGTTAGATTTAGGGTTAGGGCTACAGTTAGAGACAGGGTTATGGTTAGGGCTAAGGCTAGGGTTAGTTAGGGCTATGGTTGAGGCTAGGGTTAGCTTTTTGGCTACTGTTAGGGTTAGGTTTAGGGCTAGGTTTAGGGTTAGCATTAGGGTTAGGTCTACGGTTAGGGTTAGGGTTAGGTTTAGGGCGAGCTTTAGGTTTAGAGTTAGCATTAGATATAGGGTTAGGGCTAGGGTTATGGTTAGGCTTAGTGTTAGGTTAGGGCTAGGATTTGGGTTAGGGTTAGTGTTAGGGCTAGTGTTAGGTTTAGGATTATGTTTAGGACTAGGGCTTGGGCTAGGGTTAGGAATGGTCTACTCTTTTGGTCAGGGTTTGAGTTAGGGTTAGGGTTAAGGTTAGGGATAGGTTTCAGGTCAGATTTGGGTTCGGTTTAGGGTTATGCTTAGATTTTGGTTTATGGCTAGTGATAGGGCTAGGGCTAGGGTTAGGGTTAGGGTTAGTGCTAGGGTAGGTTTAGGGCAAGGGGGAGTTTGGTTTAAAGTTAGGCTTAGGGCTAGTGTTAGGGCTAGGTTTAGTGGTTGGTGCATTCTTAGGGTTAGTGCTAGGTGTAGGTTTAGGGTTAGGTTTAGGGCTAGCGTTAGGGTTAGGATTAGGTTTAAGGCTAGCATTAGGGATGGAGATATGGTTAGCGCTAGAGTTGGTGTTAGGGTTAAATTCAGGCTTAGGGCTAGAGTTAAGACTAGGGTTAGGGCTAATGCTAGATTTATGGTTAGGGTTAGTGTTAGGGATAGGGTTAGGAGTAGGGTTAAGGCTAGTGTTAGCATAAGGTTAGAGCTAGGATTAGTGGTAAGTTTAGTGTTAGGGTTAGGGTTTGGGATAGGCCTAGGTTTAGGGTTAAGGTTAGGAATAGGGTTACGGATAGATCTAGGGCTGGCGTTAGGGTTACAGCTAGGTTTAGGTTTAGGTTTAATATTAGGGTTAGGGATAGAGTTAGGGATCGGGCTAGAGTTAGGATTGTGGTTAGGGTTAGGGTGTAGGGCTAGGGCTAGGGTTAGGGTTATTGTTAGGGTTTGGGTTTGGGTTATCTTTAGAGTTAAGTCTAGGGTTCGGTTTATGGTTAGGTTTAGGTTAGGGCTAGAGTTAGGGATACGATTAGGGTGAGGTTAGGGCTAGGTTTAAGGCTAGGGTTAGCGTTAGGGTTAGGGCGTGGAATAGGGTTAGGAATAGGGTTAGGCTTAGGGTTAGGGTTAGGGATAGGGTTAGTGTTAGGGATAGGGTTATAAGTGTTAGCATTCGGGTTCAGATTAGGGTTTGTGTTAGGGTGGTGGTTTAGCTTAGGCTTTGAGTTATTGTTAGGTTTTGGGTTAGGGTTTGTGTTTGGGTGTGGTTTAGGGTTAGGTTTATGGTTCACATTTGGTTTATCATTTGGGTTAGGGTTACGTTTAGGGCTGGGGTAGATGTTAGAGTTATGGTTAGTCCTACAGTTAGCTTTAGGTTTAGGGTTAGGGTTATGGTTAGGGCTAGAGTTCGGGTTATGTTTAGGGCCAAGGTTAAGGCTAGTATTAGGACTAGGGTTAGGGGTAGGGATGGCGTTAGGGTTACAGTTAGGGTTAGGGGTGGGGTTAGTGTTAGGTTTAGGGCTAGGGATAAGGTTAGGGTTTGGGTTAGGGCTAGGGTTAGGGTTACGGTTAGGGCTAGGGTTAGTGTTAGGGCTACTGTTAGTGTTAGGGATAGATTTAGGGTTACCATTAGAGTTACATCTAGAGTTAAGTTTAGGGTTACAGTTATGGTTAGGGTTAGTGTAAGGTTAGGTTTAGGGTTAGGGTTAGGCATAGGGCTAGTTTTAAGTTTAGGGTAGGGCAGAGTTAGGGTTAGGGATAGGGTGAGGATTAGGGCTAGAGTTAGTTCTAAGGATAGTGTTAGTTCTAAGTTAGGATTAGGGCTAGCGTTGTGGTGAGGGTTAGGTTTGGGGTTAGAGCCAGGGTTAACTTTAGGGTTAGAGTTGGGTTTTGGGCTAGGTTTAGGGTTAGGGTTGGCGTTAGGGGTAGGGCTTAGTTTAAGGTTAGGGATTAGTTTAGTGTTACTGCTAGTGTTAGGGGTTTTGTTAGGCTTAGGTTTAGAGTTAGGGCTAGAGTTAATTATAGAGTTAAGTTTAAGTTTAGGGCCAGTGTTAGGTTTAAGGTTAGTGTTAGGGATAGAGCTTATGTTGGGGTTCCGGGATTGGGTTAGGGTTAGCAATCAGACTAGGGTTAGGTTTAGGTTTGTGGTTAGTGTAATTTAGGGTTCGGTTTAGTGTTAGGGCTAAGGCTAGGGTTAGGAATAGGACTAGGGTTGGGACTAGTGATAGGTTTAGCGTTCTGGTTTGGGTAAGTGTTATGGCTAGATTTAGGATTTACAGTTAGGGTTAGGGTAGGGCAAGATTTAGGGTTGGTGATAGGGTCATAATTAGGCTAGGGTTAGGGCTAGGCATAGAGTTTGGGGTAGTTTTAGGATTAAGGTGAGGGTTAGGATTAGGTTTAGGATCAGGGTAGGGCTAGGGTTAGGGTTAGGGTGAGGATTAGGGTTAGTGTTCGGCTTCGGGATCGGTTTCGTTTTAGGGTAGGGTAAGGTTTTGTGTTAAATTTAGGGCTAGTTTAGGGCTAGTTTTACGTTAAGGTTAGAGTTAGGGTTAGGGTTAGGTTCAGGGTTAGGGTTAGGGTGCAGATTAGGGTTTGGGTTAGCTAGGGGTTTGGGTTTTGTTTAAGGTTATTGTTAGGGCTTGGGTTTGTGTTATAGTTAGGTTATAGCTAGGGTTAGTGTTAGGATTAGGGTTAGCGTCTTGGCAGGGGTTAGGGCTAGGGTTATGGTTAGGGTTGTGGTTAAGGTTAGGAGCAGTGTTAGGGTCAGAATTATGGTTAGGGCCAGGGTTAGGGTTAGAGTTAGTGTTGGGTTTAGGGCTAGGGTTAGGTCTAGGGTTAGCGTTATGGATAGTGCTTAGGTTAGAGTTAGGGATTGGGTTTGGTTTGGGGGTAGAGCTAGGGTTAGGGTTAGGGTTAGGTTAAGGGTAGGGTTAGGGCTAGGGTAGGATTAAGTTTAGGGCTATGTTTAGAGTTAGAGTCAGGGTTAGGTTTTGGGTTTGGGTTAGGGTTAGGCTTAGGGCTATGGAAAGAGTTAGGCTAGGGTTAGAGTTTGGGCTAGAGTTAGGGATTCAGTTAGGGTTAGGGCTAGGGCTAGGGTTAGCGTTAGGTTTAGACTTAGGGGAAGGGCTAGGGTTAGGGCTAGGTTTAGCATTATGTTTAGGTTTAAGGCTTTGGTTTTGGTTAGAGATAGCTTTAGTATTGGGTTTGGGCTAGGGTCAGGGTTAGGGCTAGGATTAGGGCTAATATTAGGGTTAGGGTTAGGTCTAGGGTTAGTGTTAGGGTTAGGGTTAACACCATGCTTAGGGTTAGAGTTAGGTTTAGGGCTACGGTTACTGTTAGGGGTAGGGTTAGTTCTAGGTTTATTGGTAGGTTTAGCGTTAGGGTTAGGGCTAGGGTTAAGGTTAAGGTTTGGTTTATGGTTTGGTTTAGGTCAACTGTTAGGCTTAGGGCTATGGTTAGGGAAGGGTTAGGTCTAGGGTTATGTTTCGGGCCTGGCTAGCACTAGGGTTAGGTTTAGCTTTAGTGTTAGGCTATGGTTAGTGTTAGCGTTAGGGTTAGTGTAATGGCTAGATTTATGGTAAGAGTTAGGGTTATGTCTAGGTTTTAGGCTAGGGTTAGGGCTAGGATTAGGGTTAAGTTTAGCATTCATGTTAGGTTAAGGTTTAGGTTTAGGGTTAGGGTTAGGGTTAGTGCAAGGTTAGGGTTATGGTTAGGGTTAGATTGTGTTAGCATTAGGGATAGGTCTAGGGTCAGGGTTAGTATTAAGGTTAGGGTTAGGGTTAGAGTTATGGCTAGGGTTAGGTATTGTGTTAGCATTAGGGCTAGGTCTAGGGTTAGAGTTATGTTTAGGGGTAGATTTAGAGTTAGGTTTATGTTTAGGTCTACGTTTAGTAATAGGGTTTTGGCTAGGTTTAGGGCTAGGGTTATGATTAGGGTTAGAGTTATGTTTAGGGCTAGGGTTAGGTTTCAGATTAGGGTTTGGGTTAAGTTTAGGTCTAGGGCTTGGATTAGGGTTAAGTCTAGTATTAATATTATGGTAAGGGTTAGAGCTAGAGTTAGGTTTAGGGGTAGGGGTAGGGGTAGGGCTATGTTTAGGTTTAGTGTTAGGGATAGGCTTCTGGCTATGGATATATTTGGTCTTAGGTTAAGGAGGAGGTTTGGTGTTATGGTTGGGGATACTTTTATGGCTGGGGTAGGGCTAGGGTTAGGGTTAGGGCTAGAGTTAGGGTTAGGGTCTGGTTTAGGTTTTGGGTTTGTGTTAGGGTTATGGTTAGCATTAGGATTAGGGTTAGGGATAATTTTTGGTTTAGAGTTAGTACAAGGGTTAGGAGGTCTAAGGCTAGATTTGGGTTAGTGCTAGGGTTATGGTTATGGTTAGGGTACAGCTAGGGTTAGGATGAAGGTTAGTGTTTGGGTTAGGTTTATGGCTAGGGTTACTCTTAGGGTTATGGTTAGGCCAGGTAAAGTGTTACAGTTAAGATTAGGGCTACAGTTAGCATTAGGGTTAGGGTTAGGTTTAGAGTTATGATAGGGCTAGAGTTAGGGTTAGGGGTAGTGTTAGGGGTAGGTTTAGGCTAGGATTATGGTTAGGGTTACAGTTATGACTAAGGTTCTGGTTTTGGTTAGGGTTTGGGATAGGTTTAAGTCTAGAGCTAGGGTTATGGTTAGTTCTAGGGTTAAGTTGAATGTTAGCATTTGGGTTAGGTCTAGAATTAAGGTTATGGTTAGTGTTAGGGCTAAGGTTATGGTTACGGTTAGGTTTAGGGTTAGGGTTAGTTTTAGCATTCGGGTTAGTGTTAGGGCTAGGGTTATGGTTATGGTTATGGTTAGGATTAGGGCTAGGCTTAGAATAGGGCAAGAGTTAGTTTTAGGAATAAGGTTATTTTTAGGTTTTGTGTTAGGGTTAAGGTTAGGGCTAGGTTTAGTATTCAGGATAGGACTAGAGTTAGGTTTAGTGTTAAGGTTAGGTTTAGGGCTAGGGTTGGCATTTGTGTTAAAGTTAGGCTTCGTGCTAGGATTAGGGCTGGGTTTAGGGTTAGGTCTATGCTTAGGGTTAGGGCTAGGGGAAGCTTTATGGTTAGGTTTAGGGTTAGGTTTAGGGTTAGTGATAGGGCTAGTGTTTGGGTTAGGGCTAGATTTATCGTTAGCGTTAAGGATAGGGCTAGCATTAGGATGGGGTTAGAGTTAGGGCTAGTGTTATGGTTAGGTTTAGGGTTAGGACTAGGGTTCAGGTTAGGGTTAAATTTAGGGTTAGGCCTAGAGTTAGGGCTAGGGTTAGGAATAGAGTTGGGTTATGTTAGGGTTACAGTTAGGGCTACGTGAGGGATGCAGTTAGGGTTATGGGTAGGGTTTAGGCTAGGATTAGGGCTAGGGTTAGGTTTAGGGTTAGGGCTAGGTGTAGTGCTAGGTTTAGGATTTGGGTTAGGGTTAGGATAAGATGAAGTGTAGGGTTTGGTTTAGGGCTACGGTTTAGGTTATAGTTAGGGCAAGGTTTAGATTTAGGGTTAGGTCTAGGGTTAGTGCTAGGGTTAGGGTTAGGGTTAGGGTTAGGGTTAGGGCTAGTTTTAGTGTTAGGGTAGGGCAATGATTAGGGTTATGGTTTGGGTTAGGGTTAGGTTTAGGTCTAGATTTAGGGTTTGGATTAGGTCAATGGCTAGGGTTAGTCTTAGGGTCAGGGGTAGGTTTATAGTTAGGGATAGGTTTAGGGCTAGGGTTAGGGTTAGGGTTAGTGTTATGGCTAGGGCTAGGGTTAGTTTTAGGTTTAGGATTAGGGTAGGGTTAGTGTTTGCCTTAGGGCCCAGGTTACGGTTTGGGTTAGAGTTAGGGCTAGGTCTAGGGTCAGACTAGGGTTAGCGTTAGGGCCAGGGTTAGGTTTAAGTTTATTATTAGGGCTAGGGTTAGTGTTATGGTTAGGGTTAGCATTCAGTTAGGGATAGGGTTAGGGCTAGGGTAAGGGCAAGAGTTAGGGTTAGGGATAGGGTTATGATTAGTTCTAGAGTTAGGGCTAGGAATAGAGTTAGGGCTAGGGTTATGGATTGTGCTAGGTTTAGGGTGAGGGTTAGGTTAGGGTTGGGTTTAGCGCTCAGGTTAGGACTAGGGTTATTGTTAGGGATAGGGCTTAGGTTAGAGTTAGGTATTGGGTTAAGTTAGGGCTAGGTTTAGGGTTAGGGATAGTGTTAGGGTTGGGTTTAGGGTTAGGGTTAGGGCTAGGATTAGCGTTAGAGATTGGCTTAGTTTAGGGTTAGGGATTTAGTTAGAGTTAGGGCTAGGGCCAAGGTTAGGTTTAGGGTTAGGATAAGTGCTAGGGTTATGGCAAGGGTTCGGGTCAGGGTTAGGGTTTGGGATCAGGTTCGTTGTAGTGTTAGGGTTAGTGTTTGTGTTAGGATTAGGGTAGGTTTAGGACTAGGGTTAAGGTCAGATTTAGGGTTAGGGCAATGTATATTATTAAGGATAGGGTTAAGGTTTGGGCTAGTATTGGGGATAGGTTTAGGGTTATGGTTCCGTTTAGTTCTAGGGTTAGGGTTAGGTTTAGGGATAAGTTTAGGTTTAAGGCTAAGTTTAAGGGTAGATTTAGGGTTAGGGTTAGGACTAGGGTTAAGTTTAGGGTTAGAGCTAGGGATTGTATTAGGGCTACGGTTAGCATTTGGGGTAGGGTTAGGCCTAGGGTTACAGTTAGGCTTAGGGTTAGGGTTAGGGCCAGGTTTAGGGTTAGAGTTAGGGTTAGGGTTAGGTTTTGGTCTAGATGAGGGATTGCATTATGGTTAAGGCTTGGTTTTAGGCTAGGGGTAGTGAAATTGTTAGTTTTAGGGTTAGGGCTAAGTTTAGGGATAGGGTTAGGTTTAGGTTTAGGGTTAGCCCTAGAGTTTAGGTTTGGGTTTGTGTTAGGGGTAGGGTTAGGGCTAAGTTTAGGGTTAGTGTTAGGGCTAGGGTTAGGGTTAGTGTTAGGGCAGGACTAGGATAGGGCTAGGGTTATTCTTTGGGATAGGGTTAGTGTAAGGTTTAGGGTTCAGGTTAGGTTTCTGGTTATGTTTAGTGCTAAGGCTATGTTTAGTATTAGATCTAGGGTTAATGTTAGGGTAAAGGTTAGGGCTAGTATTAGGGCTTGGTTTAGGATTTGGGTATGGGTTAGGACTAGGGATAGGGTTACAGTTTGAGCTTGGGTTAGGGTTAGGTCTAGGGTTAGGTTTACGTTTATGGTTAGGGCTAGGGTTAGGGTTAGGATTAGGGTTAGGTTTAACATTCGGTTAGGGATAGGATGAGTGGTAGTGTAAGGGCTAGGTTTAGGGCTAGGTTAGAGCAAGAGTTATGGTTAGGGATAGGGTTAGGATTAGGTCTAGGTTTAGGGCTAGGAATAGAGTTAGGGCTAGGGTTATGGGTAGGGCTAGGGTTAGGGTGAGGGTTAGGTTTAGGGTTAGAGCTAGGGTTAGGGTTTTGTTTAGGGTTGGGTTTATGGCTAGTGTTAGGGCTAGGGTTAGCATTAGGTATAGGGCTTAAGTTAGGGTTAGGGATTGGTTTAAGTTTAGGGCTTGGTTTAGAGTTACGGTTAGGGTTTGGGTTAGAGTTAGGTCTAGGAAACGAATAGTGTATGGTTGGGTTTAGGGCTAGGGTTAGGGCTAGGATTAGCATTAGAGAAGGGCTTAGGTTAGGGTTAGGGATTGTGTTAGTTTTAGAGCTAGGGCTAAGTTTAGGGCTAGGGTTAGAGCTAGGATAAGTGCTAAGGTTAGGGCCAGCGTTAGCGTTAAATTTATGGTTATGTCCTGGTCAGGGTTAGAGATAGGTTTAGGGTTAGGGTTAGGGTTATCTCCAGGGTTAAGGTTAGGGTTAGGCTGAGGGCTAGGTTTAGGGCTAGGGATAATAAGGTTGGGGTTAGTGCTTGTGTTAGGGTTAGGGTTAAGGTTAGGGCTAGGGTTATGTTTAGGGTTTGTGTTATGCCCAGGTTTAGGGTTAGGATTAGGGTTAGGAATGGGGTTATGGCTAGGCTTAAGGTTAGGTTTAGGGTTTGGCTACATTTAGGGTTATGGTTCAGGCTAGCATTTAGTTTAGGCCTAGTTCTAGGGCTTGCGATATGGTTAGGGTTAGGGTTAGCCTTAGGGTTACAGTTAGGATTTGGGTTAGGGCTAGGGATGGAGGTAGGGTTAGGGTTCAGTTTATATTTCAGGTTGGTTTAGGGCTAGTGTTAGGGTTAGGATTAGGTCTAGGGATTGGGTTAGAGTTAGGGTTAGGGCTAGTGATAGGGTTAGGGTTTTGGTTGTGGATAGGGTAGGCTTATGGTTAAGTTTAGTGTTAAGTTTAGGGCTTTGTTTAGGGTTAGGGTTAGAGTTAGGACTGTGGTTAGTGTTCTGGTAATATTAGGGTTCATGTTCTAGTTAGGGTTCGTGATTCATTTTGGGTTAGGGTTAAGGCTATGGTTAGGGTTTGGGGTAGGGTTAGTGCTGAGTTATTGTTAGATTTGGTTTAGCGTTTTGGCTAGCGTTAGGGGAAGGTTATGGTTAGGGTTTGGTTAGGGCCAGGGTTATGGTTAGAGTTAGAGTTAGGGCTACGGGTAGTGTTATGGTTAGGGTTAGGTTTCGGGTTATTGTTAGTTTTAGGATTAGAGTCAGGTCTAGGGTTAGAGTTTGGGTAGGATTAGGTTTATGTCTAGTGTTAGGGTTAGGATTAGTTCTAGGGATACAGTTACTCTTTGGGTCAGGTCTAGGATTATGGTTATGGATAGGTTTAGGGCACAGGTTAGGGTTTGGGTTAGGCTTAAGTTTAGGGTAAGGGTTATGGTTAGGCATATAGCTAGGGTTAGGGTTAAGCTTAGGGTTAGGTTAAGGCTGAGCTTAAGTTTAGGGTTCGTATTAAGGCTAGAGTTAGGGTTCTTTTTATGTTAGTGTCATGTTTAGGGTCGAGTTTTGGCTTAGGTTTTGAGTTATGGTTAGGTTTAGGGTTAGGGTTCGTGTTCGGGTTTGGTTTCGGTTTAGGGTTACGGTTAGGTTTCAGGTTTGGTTTAAGGTTAGGTTTAGGTCTAGGGCTAAGTTTAGGGTTAAGATTTACAGCTAGGTTTAGAGTTAAGGTTAGAGTTAGCGTTTGGCCTACGATTAGGGCTACTGTGTTAGGGTTAGGATTAGGGCTGTGGTTATTGTTAGGGTAGGGTAGGGTTAGGTTTATGTTTAGGGCTAGATTTAGGTTTGGGTTAGTGTTAGGGCTAGGTTTAGAGCTAGGATGATGGTTAGGGTTATGTTTATGGCTAGGGTTATGGTTCTTGTTAGGTTTTGGTTTAGGTTTATGTCTAAAGCTAGGATTAGATTTAGGGTTAAACCTAGATCTTGGGCTAGGTTTAGGGATAGGTTAAGATTCTGTTTTGGGTTTCGGTTAGGGTTAGGGCAAGGTTTAGGGTTATGGTTATGATAGGGTTAGGGCTAGGGTTAGGGTTTGGGTTAGTGTTAGTGTTAGGGTTTGCATTTGTGCTAGGGTTAGGGCTAGGTTTACCAGTAGGGGGAAGTTAAGGGCCAGTGTTAGGGTTAGAGTTAGGGTTAAGGTAGGGTAAAGTTTAGGTTTAGGTTTAGGGTTAGGGTTAGAGTTAGAGTTAGGGCTAGTGTTAAGGCTAGATTCAGCATTAGGGTTAAGGCTTAGGTTATGGTTAGGGCTAGGGTTAGGTCTAGGGGTAGGGTTAGGATTAGGATTAGAGTTCGATTTAGGTGTAGGGTTAGGGTTAGAGGTAGGGTTAGGGTTATGGTTAGTGTATGGCTAGGGTTAGGGTTAGAGAAAATGCTACTCTTTGGGTTAGGGTTTGACTTAGGGTTAGGGTTAGGGTTAGGTTTCGGGTCGGGTTCGGGTTCAGTTTATGGTTATGCTTAGAGATGGTTTTACGGCTAGTGATAGCACTAGGGTTAGGGTTAAGTTTGGGGCTGGGGTTAGGGTTATGTTTAGGTTTAGGGCTTAGTATAAGGTTTGGGTTAAAGTTAGGGATAGGGCTAGGTTTGGGGCTAGGGTTATGGTTAGGTCTAGGCTTAGGGTTAGGTCTAAGTGTAGGTTTAGGTTTAGGGGAAGTGTTAGGGCTAGCATTAGGAATGCGGTTAGGGTTAGGGCTAGGTTTAGGGGTAGGGTTAGGGTTAGTTTTCATGTTACTGTTAGTGCTAGGGTTTTCTCGGTTTAGGGTTAGGCTCAAGGTTAGGTTTAGGTGTAGCTGTAGGGTTACGTTTAGGGCTAGTTCTATGGGTCTGTTAGGTTAGGGTTATGGTTTGCATTAGGGCTAGATTTGGGCTTAAGTTTAGTTAAGGATAGAGTCAGGGCTAGATTTAGATATAGGGTTTGGGTTTTGGCTACATCTGGGGCTAGCGTTAGGTTTCAGGTTAGAGTTCAGTTCAGGTTTAGGGCTAGGTTTAGGGTTAGGGTTGGAGCTAGGGTTAGGGTAAGGGATTGGATTAGGTCTAGGTTTAGAGTTAGTGTTAGGTTTAGGTTTAGGGCTAGGTTTAGTGTTAGTGTTAGAGGTAAGTTTAGGGTTAGGGTTTGGGTTAGGGTTAGAGTTAGGGCAAGGGTTACGGTAGGGTAAAGGTGAGGCCTAGGTCTAGGTTTAGGGTTACAGTTAGAATTGCTTTAAGCTAGGGTTACTGTTAGTCTTATGGTTAAGGTTCAGGTTAGGGTTAGCGTTAGGTTCAGGGTTAGGGTTTGGGTTCGGGTTAGGTTTCGGGTTAGGGTTAGGGTTCTGCTTATGTTTCGAGTTATTTTTAGGTTTAGGTTTAGTATTTGGGTTTGGTTTCATTTTAGGGTTAGGTTATTGATTTCGGTTTGGTTAGGGTTAGGGTTAAAGCTAGCGTTAGGATTTGTTTTAGAGCTAGGGTTAAGGTTAGAGTTAGGATTAGGGATATGGTTAAGGTTAGGGTTAGGGTGTGGGTTAGGTTCAGGGCTAGGGTTAGAGTTATGGTTAGGGTTAGGGCTATGTTTTGTTTCAGGGTAGGTTTAGTTATAAGGCTAGGTTTAGTATTTGGTCTAGGGTTAAGGTTAGATTTAGGGTTAGGGCTTTGGTTAGGGTTGGGAATAGGGTTCGCCTTAGGGTTAGGGCAAGAGTTAGGATTAAGTTTAGGGTTAGGGCTAGGGTTAGGGTCAGGTTTAGGGTTAGTGTTAGGGCTAGGGTAAAATTACAGGTTAGGGTTCGGTTTGGGTAGGTTTAGGGCTAGGGTTAGAGGTAGGTCTATAGTTAAGGTTAGCATTAGCGTTAAGTTAGGGATAGGGTTAGGGGTAGGATTAAGTCCAGGTTTAGGATTATGGTAGGGTAAGAGTTAGGGTTAGGGCTACAGTTAGTGTGAGGGTTAGGGTTAGGTTTAGGGTTATGTTTAGGGCTAGGGTTAGGGTAGGGCCCTGTGTAAGGCGAGGGTTAGGTTTAGGGTTAGGGCTAGGCGTAGAGATAGGGTTAGGTTTGGGTTTAGATGTAGAGTTAGGTCTACAGTTAGAGTAGGGATTGGGCTTAGTTTATGGTTAGGGTTTGGGTCAGGGTTAGGGCTAGGGTTAGAGTAAGGACTAGGGTTAGGGATACAGTTAGAGTTTGGTTCAGGGCTAGGGTTAGAGCTAGGGTTAGCGTTAGGGATAGGGCTTAGGTTAGGGTTAGTGATTGGGTTATGGTTAGGGCTAGGGCTAGTGTTAGGGATAGTTTTAGGGTTAGAGTAAGTGCTAGTATTAGGGCTAGGGTTAGGTTTAGGTTTAGGGTTTGGGGTAGGGTTAGGGTTAGGGCTAGGGTTATGATTAGGTCTAAGGTTAGGGTTAGAGGCAGGGTTAGGATTAGGTTTTGGGTTAGGGTTAGTGGTAGGGTTAGGGTTAGGTTTAGAGTTATGACTAGGGTTAGGGATTGGGTTAGGAGTAGGGCTGGGGTTAGGGTTAGGTTTAGGTTTATGACTAGGGTTTTGGCTATGGTTTGGGTAGGGCTTAGGATAAGGTGGAGGGTTAGGGTTAGGGCTCGGGGTAGGGTTAGCCTTGGGGTAGGGCTAGTGTTAGGTTTGGTCTAGGTTTAGGGTTAGGTTTAGGGTCAGGGTGAGGTTTCGTGTTTGGTTTAGTGTCATGGTTAGTGTTAGGGTTAGGGTTAGGGCTTGGTTTAGGGTTAGGTATAAATTTAGGGTTATGGTTAGGGTCAGGGTTAGTTTTAGTGTTAGTGTTTGGGTAAGGTTATGGCGATGGTTACTGTTAGGTTTATGGTTAGGGCCATGATTAGTGTTAGAGTTAGAATTAGGGCTACATTTAGTCTTCGGTTTAGGGTTAGGTTTCGGTTTATGGTTGGGGCGAGAGGTAGGGTTAGGGGTAGCGTTAAGGCTAAGTTTAGGGCCAGGATTATGGTGATAGTTAGGGCTAGGGTTATGGTTCTGGTTAGGTTTCGGGATAGGTTTAGGTCTAGGGTAAGGTTTAGAGTTAGGTCTAAGGTTAGGGTTAGGGTAGTTTTAGGGCAAGTATTACAGTTAGTTTCACGGTTAGGCCTAGTGTTAGGATTCATGTTAGGGCTTGAGCTAGAGTTAGGGTTAGGGCGATGGCTAGACTTAGGCCTAGGGTTAGGGTTAGGTTAGAGTTAGTGTTATGGTTAAGGCTGGGTCTAGTGCTAGGCTGACAGATATGGATAGGGTTATGGTTAGGGCTAGGGCTATGGCTAGGGTTAGGTTTTGGTTTAGGATTAGGTTTAGTGCTAGGGCTAGGGCTGGGCTTGGCTTAGGATTAGTATTAGGGCTAGGGCTAGGGATATTATTAGGGATAGGGTTAGAATTAGGGCTCTGGTTAGAAGTAGGGTTAGGGATTAGGTTAGGGTTAGCATTGGGTTAGGATTAGAGTTACGGCTAGGGCTAGGGTTAAGGTTAGTGTTAGGGTTATGGTTACAGTTAGAGCTAGGGTCAGTTCTAGGACTAGGGGTAGGGCTAGTGTTTGTGTTAGGGTTAGGCTAAGGGTTAGGGCTATGTCCAGTGCTAGTGGTAGGGCCAGGGTTAGGGAGAGGTTTACTCTTAGAGTTGGGTTAGGTTTTTGGCTAGGGTTAGGGTTAGTGCTAGGGTTAGGGGTAAGGGTAGGGCTAGGATTAGGGTTACGATTAGGGTTAGGGATAAGTTTAGAGTTAGGGTTTGGCTTATGGATAGGGCTAGGGTAGGCTTAGGGAAAGGACTAGGATTAGGGTTCAGCTAGGGTTAGGGCAAGACTAGGGCTAGGCCTGAGGTGAGGGCTAGGGCTCGGGTTATGGTTAGGGTCAGGGCTATTGTTAGGGTTAGAGTTAGGGCTACATCTAGGGCTATGGTTAAGATTAGGGTTAGTGTTATCGTTAGGGCTAGGATTAGGGTTAGGGTTAGTGTTAAGAGTAGGGTTAGGGATAGAGCTAGAGCTAGGCCTTGTGCTCAGGCTAGGTTTTGTGTTAGGATTAGTGTTAGGGTGTGGTTAAGGTTATGGCTAGTGCTGTGGTAAGGCTAGGGCTAGGTCTAGGCTTAGGGATGGACTGGTTTAAGTGTAAGGCTAGGGTTAGGGTTATGGGTAGGGTTAGTTTAAGAGCTAGGTTTAGGATTAGGAGTAGGCTTAGGGTTAGGGCTAGGGTTAGGGTTAAGGTTAGGGTGAGGTTTAGGACTAGGGCTAGGTTTAGGGTTAGGATTACATGTATGGGTTCAGTTAGGTTTAGGGTCAGGGTTATGGTTAGGGTTAGTTTTAGGGTTATTATTAGGGCTAGCTTTAGGGTTGTGGGTGGAGTTAAGTTTTGGGCTAGGGCTATGGTTTTGGCTTGGGTTAGGGTGAGTCCTAGAGCCAGGACTAGGGGTAGGAATAGTTCCAGAGGTAGGGTTAGGTCTAGAAATAGGTCTAGAGTAAGGGTTTGTATTAAGGTTAAGGATAGGGCAAAAGCTAAATCTAGGTCTAGGGTTAGGTTTAGCTTTAGGGCCAGGGTAGGGTTAGGGCTAGGGATAGGGTTATGGTTAGGGGTAGGTTAGGGTTAGTGTTTGGATTAGTTTAATGTTTAGGGCTAGGGTTATGGTTGTGGTTAGGGTTAGGGCTAGGTTAAGGGCTACGTTTAGGGTTATGGTTGGGTTTAGTGTAAGGGTTAGGGTTATGGCTAGATCTAGGGCAAGGGTTAGGGTTAGGGTTAGAGTTCCCGTTAAGTTTATGGTGAGGACTAGGGTTAGGGCTAGGGTTCGGTTTAATTTTAGGACTACGGTGAGTGTTAGGTCTAGGCTTAGGGCTAGTTAGTGGGTGATGGCTATGGTTAGGGCTGGGTTTAGGGTTAGGTTAGGGTTAGGGTTATGGCTAGTTTCATGGCTAGGGCTAGAACTAGGGCTAGGGCTAGTGTTAGGGTTATTTTTAGGGTTCAGGTTAGGATTAGGGTTAGGGGAGGGTTAGGTTTAAGCTTAGGTTTAGTATTAGGTCTATAGTTATTTTTAGGTATACGTTTAGGGTTAGGGTTAAGGCTAGGGTTAGGGCTAGGGTTAGTGCTATGGCTAGGGCTAGAGTTAGGGTTAGTGTTAGGTTTAGTGTTAGGTATTAGAGTAAGGGTTTATTGATTAGGGTTATTGTTAGGTTTGTTGTGGAAAAATGGACTCGGACACGATGTCGGGACAACGGAGTTAGGGCTTTATTAACGCATGCAGACCCAGAGCAGACAGCCTCCAAATTCTGGGCCCCGAACATGGGGAGTAAGCTTTCCTATATACTATCAGACTGTGGCGTGAAAGCTGTGGCAGGAGGTGTTGCAAGCAGATTACAGAAGCTGAATGCAGGAGTTAGCAGGGCTGGGGCAGTAAGGCAGGCGGGGTGAGTGATAAGTGGGTTAAGGGTTCCTATCTTGACTTAGCAGCCTAAGTAGTTTTATAGAAGTGGGAAGTGAAAACTAGGTTACTTTTTGGGTGTTACTAAAAATGGCTTGGTTTTCACTTACATTCTCCACTTTGATGCTAGAGGAGACTCATTCTAGTCTTAGCATCATCAGATAATTGGTCATAGCTACTGCTTCTGGGTTTTGTTGAGAGTCTCTGGTATTGGTACTGTTGGAGGGATAGGACCTTGGCAGTGGCTCTCAGAGTAACTGCTGCTTCTAAGTTCTGAATGAAGGTTCATAGTATGCAGGGTCCTATGCTTATTATCAGGAGAACCAATACTAAGGGGCCAAGCAAAGGCTATAGCCATTGTATCCAGATCTGTGTATCTAACCCTCAAGTGTTGCCTCTGGTGTCTTGAAGCTGGCGCCTTACACTGCCTTTTAGTTATTTAACTTTTTTAGCTATAATATCAGACTGGTTGACAAAGTAATAACATTCTTCCCCAAGAAATAGGCAGGTCCCCCTTTTCTCAGCGGTTTGGATTAGGGTTAGGGTTAGCATTAGGGTTAGCGTTTGGGCTAGGGGTAAGGCTAGGTTTAGAGTTAGGGTTAGCATTATCTGTAGTTTTAGGGCTAGGGCTATCGTTAGGGTTAAGGCTCAGGTTAGGCTTAAAATTAGGGTCGAGCCAGTGTTTTCTTTAATGTTATGTTTAGAGGTAAGGTAAGGGTTAGTGTTAGTGTTATTGTTACTTTTAATGTTAGCGTTTGGGCTAGGGTTAGGGCTAGGTTTAGGTTTACGGTGATGGTTAGGGATAGGGTTAGGGTAAGATTTGGGGTTAGGTCTACGGGTAGGCTTAGGATTAGTGTTAGGTCTATGGTTAGGGTTAAGGTTAGGGGCAGGGTTAGGTTTATGGCTAGGGTTATGGTTATGGTTAGGGGTTATGGTTAGGGCTAGTGTTAGGGTTCAGGTTAGCTTTAGGTCTAGGTCTAGGGTTAGTGGTAGGTCTAGGGTTAAGGTTTGGTTTATGGTTACGTTTAGGCCTAGGGTTAAACCTAGGGTTTGGATTAATGTTAGGATTAGAGGTAGCATTATGGTTAGGGTTACAGTTAGGGCCAGGTTTAGGAATAGGGCCAGTTTTAAGGCTAGGGCTAGGGGTAGGGTTAGGGCTAAGGTTAGATTGAGGGTTATGGCTAGGTTTAGGGCTATGGTTAGGGTTAGGTTTTGGTGTAGGGCTCAGGTTTTGGTTAGGGTTAGGGTTAGGGTTAGGTTTAGGGCTAGGGTTATAGTTAGAGACCAACTTAGGGCTATGGTTTAAGCTATGGTTAGGGCTATGGTTAAGTTTAGGGTTTTTGCTAGGGTTAGGGCTAGGGTCAGGGTTAAGTTTAGGGGTGGGTTAGGCCTAGGTTTAGGGTTAGAGTTAAGTTCATGAATAAGGTTAGGGCTTGGTTTAGGGTTAGGGTTAGGGTTAGGACTAGGTTTAGGTTTAGGGTTCATGCTAACAGTAGGTTTAGGGCTAGTTCTAGGTCTTGTGTTAGGGTTCGGTTTAGGGTTAGGGTTAGGTTTAAGACTAGATTTAGGGTTAGGGTTGGGGTTTGGGATGGGGTTAGAGTTAGTGTTTGGTTTAGAGCAAGCGTTGGGGCTAGGGTTAGGTTTTGGGTTAGAGTTTGGGTTAAGGTTAGGGCTAGAATTAGGGTTAGGGTTAGGTCTAGTTTTAGTGTATGATAGGGTTAGCACTGTGCTTAGGGTAGGGTTAGTGTTAGGGCTATGGTTAAGGTTAGGTTTAGCGCTAGGGTTAGGATTAGGTTTAGGGTTAAGGTTAGGGTTAGGGTTAGTGTTAGAGCTGGGTTAGTTTTAGGGTTAGGTTTAGTGTTTGGGCTAGGTTTGCCATTAGGGTTATGGTTAGGGCCAGGGTTAGAGTTAGAGTTAGGGTTAGGGCATGGTTAGGCTTATGGTTAGGGTTAGGGTTCATGTTAAGTTTAGGGCTATGGTTATGGTTATGGTTAGGGTTAGGTTTTGGGTTAGGGTTCAGGTAGATTTTGGTTTTGTTTCATGTCTAGGGCTAAGTTTAGGGTTAGATCTAGGTTTAAGGTTAGGGTTAGCATTAGGTATAGATTTAGGGCAAGTAGTACAATTAGGGTTAGGGTTAGGGCTAGGGTTTGGGTTATGTTAGGGCTAGAGTTAGGGTAAGCGTTAGATTAAGGTTTAGGGCTAGGGCTAGGGCTAGGGCTAGGGTTAGGTTCGGGGCTAGGATAAG
>PVKM010001828.1:0-72006 GCA_004027735.1 Carollia perspicillata
AAATTGGGTAAAATATCTGAATAAACAATTTTATAGGGAAGACATTCAGATTCCCAACAGCACCAATCATCAGGAAAATGCAAATCAAACCAAAATAAGATATCACCTCACAGCTGTTAAAATGGCTATTAACAAAAAGTTGATAATAAGAGTTGGAGAGGATGTGGAGAAAGGTATGTGTATTAATACATGTTAGTAGGACAATAGTCAGTACTAGTTAGATATTCAAAATCACGTTATTTTTTTGTATTTTGTTGCATTGTAAAATGATCATTACTGTTAGTAACTGTTTAGGGGGGTAGAACAGTCAATATAGAACAAGATAAAGACTGATGCACTTCTATATTCCAATCTGTCTAATAAGCAACGGAGTTATTTTCCTCTAATTAAAATGTACTTGGCCTTTTCCAATTTAGCTTCCATTAATTGCCCAGGGTGCAAGATGAAAAATTTCACTGTTTCAGATATTTAGCATATTCTTGAAAACTCCATTTTAAAAAATAAATGTATGACAACAGTGTTAGTTATGCAAATTATATAGGTTTCAAATATAAAATTATGTAATATATCATCTGTATATTGCATTGTGTGTCTACCACACAAAACCAAATCTTGTCACCATATAATTGACCCCTTTACATTTTACTACCTTCCACCCCCTTCCCTCCAGTGACCACATACTGTTGTCTGAGTTTTTGTTTTCCTTGTTTGTTCATTTGTTGCTCTCAGTTTTATATTCTGCGTATGAGTGAAATCATGTTTCTTGTCTTTTTCTGTTTGAGTTCTGTTGCTTAGCATGATACCCTAAAGATCCATCCATGTTGCTTCGAATGGCAGTATTTTATCTTTTCTTATGCCTGAATCGTATTCCATTGTATATTTGTACCGCATCTTCTATATCTAATCATTTATCAAAATGAAACTCCTTTTATGACGTCCCTTATATTTAGAATACTTAAACATAATATTTCAATGGAAAATAATATCTATTCATCTTCATAGATACATATTTTATGCCATCTCTTGTGAAGAGCTATATTCTGCTTCCATCTACTTCTATATCCTTTGTTAATAATTCAAGGTGGATTGTTTTGTGTTCAAATAAGTCTGTTCTCCCAAAGACTGTGAAATCCAAAAGGGCATTTGATGACTTTCTAGGTCAAAGAACTTCATGACAGAAGAGTCTTTCTAAACTAAACAATCCTTGTGTGCTGAACAAGTAAGAGATAACGGCATCGGCACAGTCGCTGTTGCTTTACATGGACTGATTTATTTAACCTTCACGGTGTGTTGATTAAGTGCACAGTGGTCTCATTTTACTGATGGAGAAGAAGCTAAACCTTGTATCTTACCAAAAACAAAGAATTATCTGATTTTGATAACACTGGATTTTTAATTTAAATGATTAAACTCGTGAAATCAAGTTTTATTATTATAAATATAATTTATCAAGACCATTTACATTAAAACTGATATATTTTAACATGGTAGGCAATATTATCAAAGGTATTTTAAACTATTTTGGGGATATGACATATTTTAAAATAACTTTCTTACATATGTATCACCTAAGTTATGTAACTGTGAAAACTGACAACTTCAATGTACTAGTCAGTGGGGCAGTAGACATCATTGAGTTAGTTAACATTCCTTGGAATTAGTTAACATTCTTTGGAATTCTATAGATGCTGCAAGATTTTACTAGCATATCACAGCTACCTATGCGACAGACAGTGAGAACAGGAAAGTGGAGCGAGATTAAGCTTTATGTCAAGCTCACTGCTGTGCAGATTTGAAGCTTTGATGGGCAAAAAAGGTAAACAATTCTTGTAAAACAGAACATTTGAAGTTGAAACTGAACCAACAATATGTGATGAAACACTTCCTTCCCCGTAGCCTCAGAATAACAATAAAAAAGAAAAGTTATTTTATGCTACATAGATATAGTCTCCAAGGGAATGCATTTTATGACACTGTATTTTAGAGAGCAAAAAAGATGGTACACGGTTGCATAACCAAAATGAAGGGCGAAATCTTCAAACACTCTGTTAATATTATTTGGTTAGCTGTGAAGAACTAAAGTAAGAGCTAAAGAAAAAACAAGTGGTTAGCAAAAATAGTAATTTAGAATTCCATTCCTTGGTGAAATAAAAATACCCTTGTAAAATATGAAGATTATAATACAATTAAGAAAAATCATAATTTTAACAAAGTCAGTTTTGTGTAATTACTAATCTCTAGAACGTAGAATTTTTGGGGATTATTTCAAGGTATACAAGGTCTGTCCAGAAGGTATTTGGCAATGCAATATGAAAAATAGAGACATTTGCAGAGAAGATACAAGATACGAGAAACATTGTATATAGGACGATGACTACTCAGTCCCCTTCAAAATAGGTGCCCTGGGACTTCTCAAGGTTCTCCCAATTGCCATCAGCTGCTCTGCTCTATTCTCCTGAATCTCACTGAAGGTCTGAAATCTCTTCCTTTTCAAAGGTAATTGTAGTTTGTGAGCAGCTAGATGGTGCAGAGACCAAATCTAGAATGTAGGGGAGCTGAGTCATCAGTGTGATTTGATGTTTTACCAAAAACTCTGCAGGAGGTGTGATGCATGAGTGAGCGTATTGCAGTGAAGAAGCTGCCAGTCACCAGTTGCCCATAGCTGCGGCCTTCTGAATCATCTAAATAGATTTCCAGGAGAATCGTTCAAGCTTAATGCAAAATTTGGTGCATATTCATTTCTCTAACTTGCTCCGTCATTTTAAATGCTATGGCCACACAGTACACATGCTCACTCAATGATGTCTACTACCCCACTGACTAGTACAGTGAAGTTGTCAGTTTTCATGTCTAGGCATTCCAGTCTACTCTCCTTGGCTACCAGGTTACATCAATGTTGCATAAATTATTTTTGTATATTAACAATGGCTGGACTTTTTCTGGACAGACTTTGTATGTGTAAGGCTGATTTTATGAAACTGCAATACATAAGTTCACAGGACATGTACACTAAATAATATTTAGAGTAAGAACATCTGGAATATATATATGCATGTCTATGTGTATATATGTGTTGAATTTTATGTATATGAGAAAAGTAATTCTTATAGGTTTAATTGGGAACTACACTGAAGTTTTTAAATAATTATTTGCATAATCAGGTAAAAAATGTGAAGGTGAACTTATCGGTGGAAATCATTAGTATTATTTTTCAGATTCTACTGTAAATAAGCGTTATATTTTTACTTGTGTAATAATAAATCTCAAGACAGAAAAACTATAAGGAATGAAAAATAAATCTCTGATAAAGAGCACAGCATGAAGCAAAAAAAATCTGAAATGGACCTTTCTAAATATATAGAATATAGGTTATTTTTCTTCTGACAAGAATACATTGGTGTCATAGTAAATAAGATCAAGGGAGAAACCAGTACGAGCTCCCGGCTGAAGGACTTTCACTGTTAATATTTTCAGAATGAGAACAGTTGGTGCTTGAGCTTAATAGCATGTTTCTTCTCTGTGTTGTTTGAAGTGTCATAAATAGCCGCAGTGGCAAACAGTGTAAAGGAAATTGAAAAGTAATTGTTAAAGTTCTATTATGGAACTGAGTCTTAAGAGTAAGGGTAGGGGGAGAGACTCTACATTTGAGCTTCAAACAAATAAATTCAATAGGTTTCCAACAAAATCAAATGTGTTCTGCTTGATGTTTTAAAGAGTTTTATAAATTAATAAATCATTACTCCATCGCTGAAGGAAAAAGTTAATCTTTATCATTAAAAAAAACACAGGGTATTGTGCATAATCATTCCCACCTATGCAAAATGTGGTAAAATGGTCCATAAAATTATTATTGAGCAGAATTCATGAAGGTGAAACTTGTATTTTAACTCCCTTTTAAAGAATTCAGAATTTTCCATGTTAAAATATAATAATTCTGAAAGAAAATATGGCCATTAAGTGATCATCATATTCAGAATTTTCAAAGAACTATTTATTAATATGTGGAATGTGTTATCATTTCAAAATGTTTAATATTTTCCATGATAAGTGGTTGAAGCCTCTATTTCTCCCAGATTTCTAGAAAGCTTTAATTGGATAGAAAGAAACATTGAAACCTGAAGGAATGTTATACTTCCTAAGAATAGCTACTTAGGAAATCACATTAGAACCACAGAGTTCCTGGCTCTTCAAGGAAGCAAAAAGCCTCTTCATGTGCTACAAAGCCTGTCTTTCTGTCTGTCATTTTTCAATTTTCTAAGACATTCTATTGAAGTACTATATGAGTACAGTTTTTCACATGTGGAAAATTTGATTCATCTAAATGATAAAAGTATAACTCCAATACACATTAAATTGTTTTATAGAGCATATATAAGTTTTACTTCTGCCACAGCATCTTAAAATGCAAATTTCCAGTAGTTTAGTAAGGTCCTAAAACAATTCTGCATTTAATTCTGAACTCTTATTGTTTACCAATCCAATACAATATACAATTTATGGTAGACTTTTCAATGTGAAAAAGCTGAAGCACTCTCACAGCCCAGTCACCATAATGTAAGTGCTTTGTTTAAGTTGTATGATGTAATAAATGAAAGCAACGTGGAACAAATTTCTTAAAAGTAAAATTGTGGAACAAAGGAAATAACATTCTAAATATGGAAGCAGTCAAATAAATCTGCAAAAATATACACTACTTTAAAATCCAAACAAAAGCGTATTAAAACACTAATTCTTTTCATTCTGGCCAGCTCTGGATTTTATTACTTTTTTTCACATCATAATGCTTATAGTTCAACAAATGCCATTGAAAATATATCTCAATATTGTTTGAATTCACATAAGTTTTCAAAAACCATAGCATCTTTGGAATATTATCCAACTGTGTATTTTTTCATTTATGAAATACCTGTTTATGTATTTGGTCATTTTTTAATTTGGGTTATTTATTATTTTATATCTCTCTCTTAGGTAAGAGAGAGATTTATTTTAAAGATATTGTACATTAACACTATGGATCACAAGAGGACTCTGTTAGTGGTGTTTTTGAATTTTATCATTTCTTGCAGTGAGAATAATTTAATTATTTTGTAATCCAATGCAATATTCCATGTCTTCAAAAAAAACTTAAATAAATTTTTAATATTTAAAGATGATATATTTGATAAATACTTTAGTATAAAACAGAATCGCTGGCATTGGTTAATAAAATCATACAGGTTTCAAGTCTACAACTCTACATAACACGTCATACGCATGCTGCATCATGGCCTCACCACCCAAAGTAAAGTCTCTTTCAGGCACCATATACCTCACTTTGTCCCGTTCCATAAGTGAAATCATATGGTACCTGTCTTTCTCTTTTGCACAGCAAAGTAATTCATCAACAAAATGAAAAGACAGTCTATTGAATAGGAGAACATAGTCATCAATGATACATCTGATAAGGGGTTAATTTCCAAAATTTACAAAGAATTTATACAACCCAACAACAAGAAGACAAACAATTCAATGAAAAAAATACGCAAAGGGCCTGAATAAACACTTATCCTAAAGAGAATATATAGATGGCCAACAGATATGAAAAGATGCTCAATGACACTAATCAGAGAAATGTCAATTAAAACCACAATGATATATCACTTCACATTTATCCAAATGACCATCATCAATAAATCAACAAAAAACAAGTGTTAGTGAGGATGTGGAGGACAGGGGACCCTAGTGCACTAGTGGGAGAAATGCAGACTGGTGCAGCCACTGTGGAGAACAGTGTGGAACTGCCTATGACACATCAATTTCACTACTGGGAATATCTGAAGAAACCCCAAACTCTGTGCACCCCATGTTCATTGTAGTGTTATTTACAATAGCCAAGATTTAGAAGTAACCCAGTGCCCATCTGTAGACGATGAGTAGATAAAAAAGCTGTGGTATGTTTATATAATGGAATACTATTCAGATGTAAAAAAGAAGTAAACCTTACCTTTTGAACAGCATGGATAGACCTAGAGAATATCATGCTAAGTGAAATAAAACAGTAAGAGAAAGAAATTATTTTATATATATTTTAGCCTGACAAGTTATTACAGTGTTTGATTCTATTTACCAAGGAAACTCTAATGGAAGTCCTTGTGGATAAAGAAAAATAAAAAGATAAAAGCATAATAAAAGATATATAAAAACAAATTAGATATATTGGAATCATAGAATTATGTGGAATTTATTGGGGTTATCGGGATATTTTATAATGTATATATTTTTTTAATTTTTAAAAAGATTTTATTTATTTTTAGAGAAAGAGGCAGGGAAGGAGAAATAGAGAAAAAACATCAATGTGTGGTTGGAATATATTGTTTTATAAAATATATAAATGAAAATATTGTTTCATATACTACCATACAGATCCAACATAACGTTATTTCAAATGAAAGGGTTTGTATATTTTTAATACTTTGCTACTTCACATTCCTGCTTTCTTTCAAATGTCATCAAACTCATTAATAACAGTAAATCTCTGTATACAAAAGAATTGACTTGGAATATGTAATGAAAGAGCAATCACAGTCTAAAAAAATGTTTAACTTTCTTTCAGCACTTGCTTGCTGGTATCATTATAGCCACTTCTAATAACTTGCTGAGGATGCTAAAAAATGTTAGCAATTTGTGAATATGCCATCATGTCAATGCATGCAGCTTTCTTCCTGTTCACATTTGTAAAATAGCACACTTTAGTTTGCTTTTGTCAATTGTCAAAATAAAATATATCACAGTATTTTCCTGAGCAAAAGCTTGGGATTATCATTTTGTCTCTTGCAATTTTCTTGGCAATTCGTTTTTAAAAGGCAATAATAATAAAGTTTAAACTTAAATACAAGAAAATATTTGAACAGAAGTCGATGTCCACTTGAATGAGCAATTGCAATTTTCTTCTCCTACATAGTTTAAAATTGTCCTATATATTTTTGCTTCAGGATAAACCTTTGTTTTATAATATTGTATTGTCCTCCCTTGTGACAGCCTTGTTAAAATGATTATATGTCATTCTTGAGGAATATTCATTCAACAATGAATACTAGCAATTGCTTTGGAGAAGTCTTCGCTCCATATTTTCTTCCTACAGCTGCAGTTTAATAGATAACTTGTATCTAAACTTAATTAGAATTCTTGCTACATACATAATAGTTTATTTTTGACTTTCAATAATTTAACAAGAAAGACCAAAATAAAAAAAAATTGACATCATGGATTTTATTGAGGAAAAAAGAAATAAAATAAAGTTTTGTTTCCGGGATATGCCTGAAAGAATCATAAATTTAACCCAAATTGTTATCTTTTCATATTGCAGATGTATAAAGTAAAATGCAATGTTCAAAATGAGTACCCTGTAAAGTTAACCATGCTCATATACACACAGAGAGACACACACACCTTAATATATCAAAAAGAATAAATTATAACACATACACACACACACAAATGTGGCTATGATAATGCTAACTATGTGTGTGTAGCTGAATGTGTTAATGAGTAATTTACAGCACTTGTCCATATTATATCGGTGCAAGTAGGCATATTAAATATATACATGTACATAACAATAGTTGTACGTCTTTAACTAGAATAAATAATGCCATTTTTTAATGTGGTTGTGTTTAAGGATCTTATTTCAAGCTATGTAAAATTCATAGCGGACTAGTTGCTTTTGGAAAAAAGTTTAAAATCTCTAAGAAGGTTAAACTTATCAGCATTTTAATTATTCAGATATTTCCCACCTTACTAATATTAAGATTTATTAAACACCACAAGACCCTTATTGTCTCTTACTATTTTCATATCTCAAGTGGCAATTAAACTATGCAGAGCTTACTGAATAAAATTCTTTGTAGAGTAAATGTGGGATAGAGACAGAAATATTTGCATCTTTGAAAGTGAAGATTATTGAGTAAAATATAAGTCAAGAATAAAAGGGAGCCCTGACAGTGTGGTTCAGTGGGTTGAGCTTCTTCCCACAAAACAAAAGGTCCTTTCATCCTTTCTTATGTCTAATTAGTAGTCTGTTGTTTATGTGTACCATATTTTCAAGTGATTGCAGTCTGATTATTATTTTGTATTTCTCTAAGTGCCTACCTAGTGCACTAAATGACTATTTAGGAAAGAAAATACCAAGAGTCATTTTGATCATATAATGCTTAGATAAATAGCTGAAATACTCAAAGACTCAAGTAAGTACAGTTAATCTTGGTATCTCCTGCCAGTCGTGAGAAAATTCCTGAAAACCAAACTTAAGAATATTCTTTGTGACTATGCATATGAGTGTGTAAGTGTGGGGTTTGAGAGGGAGAGGGAGAGAGAGAGAGACACAGAGAGAGAAGTACCAACTGATTGAAAAGCATAGTATTTTAACAACTTTGGGTTCTTTTTAATACTAGAAGGCATTTTTTAAATCAGTTTTTTGTTTTTAGCTAAAGACCTGCTATTTCATGATACTAATAAGCATTGAGTGATACTTGAATATAAAGAAGATTTTAAATAATTAATGTGTGTGGTCTTAATTCATAGTTCATATTAATATATGTTCAAATGCATTTAAAGATGAAATTGGAACTTAGATTTTTAAATAATTGTTAGTGCTAGTCTTTTTTTTCCATAACACTCTGCCATAGTTATATTCCTCTTTGTCTCCTACAACTGGTTTGTAGATTTATTTTTAGTACAAATTACCATTTGTCATATAATTGGAATTTGGTAAGGGGAAGTTCCTTTATTTATTATTAGAATGTGATAATGTATAGAGCATAAACAAGCAAATATGGGAATTGGTCAGAATGAAGAATTGCCTTCTGGGGTAAATTCTTCAGCTTACTATTAATAAGATATAGCTATAATGAAAAATTATTGATATTTAGTACTCTTGAATATCAAAAGGGATGGAAAAAGGAGAATGGAAGACATATATATGGAAAAAAATATTGAGGTATGTACAATGGAATATTATTCAGCCCTAAATAAAACCCTGTCATTTGTGACGATATGGATGAATCTGGACAGCATTAGGCTAAATGAAATAAGCCGAATACTAAAAGAAAAATATGACATGATGCAATGTGTGTGTGTGTATTCAATTTCAAATATAGTCAATATTTAAATATAGTCAATTTTATAGCAATAGAGAGTAGAATGCTGGTTACCAAAAGGGAAATATTAATCAAAGGGTACAAACTTTCAGAAACAAGATGAATAATCTGCAAACCTAATGTACAGCATTTTAACAATGGGTTATATAGTTAAATTTTGTTAGGGAAGTAATTCTCAAGTGTTCTTGTAACCGAGCAAACCAGGGCTTGGTCACATGGCGCCTTGACATATGACACAACAATAGTGTTGAAGGAAACAGGTTTCTCTTTATAAGGTTCCAACCTCCAGGGTGCTGGGAGCATTCCTGCTTAGAGCCCTATTCTCCCGTGAAACCCAGCACTTCCCTTGCTTACCCAAATGCTGTAAGACAAAACCATGTCTAGAAGTTCCCCATATCCTTATCTGTTCTTAAGCCAGCTGCACAAATAGATCCCCATCCTCTCTGGAATGTTCACTTGTGGGTTTCAGAGTTGCCATCCCCTTGCAGCAGCAATCTCCTTCAGGATCTGAGGTACATTGTTCTCAGCCTCAATGTAATAGTTCAGGGAAACATGTGCCATGTTACACTGGTGGAGTCCAGGGTGGCACATGTTCCAACAGAGTGGCTTCTCCATACATCCTTTAGAGAAGCAGGAATCTGCAGTTCAGCATTCCCAGTCACAATTCAGCTTCAAGCCCTCCCACAAATCTGTGTCTGGTAATGCCTCCTGGCATGCCTCATGGCGTGCTCTTACTCCGAACCATGTGGCTTCTTTCTCTCTCAACCTACATGGCTTCTTCTAATACACCAGACCTCATGGCCAACTAGACCCCCTTCTCTTTCAGCCTGCCCTTATTTTAAATGCTTAGCCTGGAACTTCCTATTTGACTGCATATCCAGTCCCATCTATGATGTGACATTTTTGCCAGTTCCCCCATATCTTTTATCTTCTTTCAGCTGCCACCTTAAGTCAGAGCAAAAGATCCCCATGATTTCTGGGGTGGGCATCTGCCTCCCCTGGCTACTATACTCTTGAAGTCATATACACCTTCCACCCTGGGCAGCAACCCTCTCTGTTCAAGAAAGGCATAGCTATTAACTTGCCATTGTTATGCAAAGTATCTTAAATACAATTTCATCTACTTCCTCCTCCCCCCAACCAATGGTTGTTGGGGATTTCTCCTATTTTCAGGGGACCCTTGCTCTGCACCCCATTATATTCCCACCACACACAAAAAGGCAACTACAGGAGGTGATGAATATGTTAATTATATAGATTGTTGTAGATTTTACAGTGTATGCACTTTTTATTTGTCAAAAAAGAAATTAAATTTTTTTTAAATATCTTTAAAATAGAAAACAATGATGAGCAGATTTTTTGTAATGGTCACTAAGCAAACATTATTTTTGTCAGAATTAGATATGCCATTATAAGAATATCTGAATATAAAAATAAGAAAATAAAAAATATATTTTTCAAAAAAGAATAGAAATAAATGTAACCCACATTCACATTTTGGATATATAAGTTAAAAATGATGTTGCTAAAAATGTGTGGAAAGAAATTGAAATTAATTTTCTGTACATTGTCAAGGCAAAATGCAATGTTTGGTAAACATGATGTAATCCTGGGAGTTTGTAAGTAATATTGTCTTCACTGATGGTGTGGCTTTCTTCTGAATTGTCTACTTGCCGTCTCTGTCAAAAATTCAAAGAAGATCAACCCCTTTCCCTAGGACTAGAATGAGATTAAAATGTTGTTCCATTGCTGAAATAAAATGACTACCTCCCTTCATTTTTCTTTCCTCTGAGCTTGTTTTCACTTCTGAATTTTGTATTTTTATTTCCTGCATGGGGTCCACCTACTGCCTTTCCTATCATCTGTTACACATCTTATTTCCACTAGAAAAAAAATTAATAGTGTTTAAGGCCATCACTTCTGTATTTCCTTTCTAATTTTTTTCTGTCTAATGTCCATAAAGACCTAAAACATCACCATCTAGGATAGAGCTATTTCACACAAAGAAAGGGAAAACATTTCTGGAGCTTCTATTTGTAAACTCTGAATTACATTTTAACTCAACTGTTTCAACTTCATTGAAGCATGCCATGCATTCAATTCATTATTTCTTTCTAGTACCATCTCTAGTTCCATTTCTAGTATCACTGTAATATCATTTAGCTGCTCAGGATTTTTTTTAAGTTTAAATGTGAACTTGTTAAGCCATTCCCCAATCTTTCACTTGCATACAGAATGCAACTTATAAAGAACAGTATGCCAGCATCTCAAGGCACTGCTGAGATGGTGGACCAAGTCCTGTCAATGTTAATGAGCCAATAATTCTGATAGATGTCTATGAACTGCTCTAAATATATCTCTCTATCTATCTGCCTATCTATACTTCTTTTAGAAGTATACTATACTTCTATACTTCTTTTTCCTTTCTTTATTTCTTCCTTTAATTCCATCATTCTATCTATTATTCTATATATCTATCTATATATTTAATTTTTATTTTACATTTTTTAAGTTGGGAGAATTAGACATTTTGGGACACTTTTATTATCAAAGTAAAGCACATAAGTTTGTTAAAATTTATTGAATTGTTGGAAAATTTAAATATTTTTGAAATTTTTAATGTCTGTAGATATGTACAAGAGGAACTCTTTGTATTGTAGCTGAGGGTCTAAGGATGGATTCTAATGATAGATTTGGGGGAAACTATTATTTTTAGTTGAGAATCCTGTGGTTGTTAAGATATTCAACAATTCCCTAAATATCTAAGTTAAAATATATCTTAACATTGATAATTGATGTTTCTAATTATTTCTGCATTTGAATATAATCTGAAATCAACTTATACCCACTTGGAACATATATTCAGATTCCAGCTACGTATCACCATCTTCATGGCCATGACCTTGGATTTAGTCACCATTATCGTGTGCGTGATTAGAGATAATCATAAATATTCTCTCTAATTCTCCCCTATTTCTGTACAGTGTCAAAATGATGACCCCCTTTTACATATTCCTTGGTTTTAACCCCTCTAATGACTTCCCTTCACACAGAGACAAATCCTGACATAAACTTTTATAAGGGCCGATGTGGTCAGGTTTCCTGCATACATCTAACCCCCTCCCACTAATTTCCTCCTTCTTCCTCTGTTCCAATCACACTGGCCTCCGTGTTTTCTCTTCCCAATTCCGGCATGTTCCTCCTCTATAGTCTTTATCTAGAATGCTTTTCACCATATAAGCAGCTAAATAATTGTGCCTTTTAATTCAGTTTTCATGTAAATATGCCTTTAATGTACTATGTCATCATATTGACTCTAAAACTGACCTATACATTCTTGTTACACATTACATGCTCCGTGGTCCTGGTATTGTAGGATTTTTGTGCTCTAAGACATGATCATTTCATGACAGAGTTTGCATGTAAACTCTTACATTTCTTCATAGGTGTTAAATGTGTTATAATTTTCAAAGTATTTCTCCTTTTTGCAAAATTGATTTTTTGATGTGATGAGTGTTAATAATATTGTTAGGACCATAGTACTAGTCAAATAATCAATTTTACTGAAAAACATTCATACTATATAAGCTAATGTAAACTACATGAGTTCCAATAAAGCCTCCATTAGAGTTAGAAAAATTGTCCATTCAATTTAAAACCATTCTAATCACTGAATTTCATAATATTTTTTCCTTTGGAAGAACAGCCATTAAAAAGTGAGTGGAAAATCATTACTTAAAATTAATTACACATTAAAATCAGAGTCATGTAACATACTTATGAAGTCTACTTTATCAAGAAGTCTTAATAACAATTTTGAATTTGTTTTTTTGCTTATGGTCATGTAGTAACTATTCATAAGTAAATGGTTCCACATTGGTGTGAACAACAGCCATAATTTCATAATATTTTAAATTTAAAAATGTAATGATTGACAATAAATATTATCCAATAGTTTCTCTATGCATTGACTTAAGAACAAAAATTATATTTTTATTGTTTTTTATATAAATTTGAGAAATATATTCCTAAGCCTTTTTTTTACTGTGAGCTTTAAATATGTATATAATAGTCCTGGCTGGTGTGGCTCAGTGGATTGAGTGCTGGCCTGCAAACCAAAGGGTCTCAGGTTCCTTTCCCAGTCAGTACACATGCCTGGGTTGTGGACTAGGTCCCCAGTAGGGGGCACACAAAAGGCAACCACACATTGATGTTTCTCTCCTTCTCTTTCTCCCTCCCTTCCCCTATCTCTAAAAATAAGTAAATAAAATCTTAAAAGTAATAAATAAATATGTATATAACAAAAACAAAATAATGCCTAGAACATAGTAAACATATAAATACTTTAAAGTTATGAACTAATTTAATCATTGTATTTCCTAACCATAATATTATACAACATCTTGGTTGAATTGATTTAAATGTTAATCTAATTTTGCTGTCCTTTTAATTAGAGGTGAAGCTTTACTTTTCTATATAAAACTCATTTTTATTCAGCTTTAGTAGAAGATCAAATGGGTTATTGTATCTATTTTCAGTGAAAGCACTTTGCTATTCTCTAGCCACACAAAGTTTTGGAGAGCTTATTTTTCCTAGTGTCAGAAATATTAAAGAATCAAGTGAAGGAGAAGCTTGGAGATTTGCATAGATGAGTGTTGAAGTGCCTTTCAAATATTTAATCCTATTAAAACTAGATGACAATTAATATTAAAATACTATCACTGTGAATTTTTATATGTTTCAGTTGAATAATTACATGGCCATCCAAATGAAGTAGAAATAAATTCAGTAAATTTTTGCTAAGCTATTACGGCCTTTTTGATGGTTATTTATAATCTAAGAATTCCTCATCACTCCATAGACAAAATTCTGCTCAAAGACAAATACTAATTTTCTACATTTGTTTTTATAAATATTGTTTTAAAAGACTATACAATTACAATGATTTTTATAGGAAAAATACCCTGCCCAAAGATACTGGTTTTGACTATCTGGGTTAGAGACCTAGCTTTCATTAAATGCAATATAATGAGAGGGAATAACAACTAAAATCTCCTATTTAACCAGAGAATTTGAACTTTCCTTTGAAATAAATATATTATTCTTTCATATCTGGACAATTAAATAAAAACGTTGAAATGTACTTCCACTATAACAAATTGTTTTTTTTAAGTTTGAGAGAAAAATTCAGGGTGAACATATTTGTACCTGGTATATATGGGGGCAGTTGGTGCTAAAGCTCTCTTTGCATATATGTCTTCATTTATTTGCCCATGCGACGGTACTTCTGTGCATTTGCTTGTGTGTGTGAGTGTGAATAAATGATTAAAACAGAGGATAGACATAAGTAGAAAAAGCTTAATTATGAAAATGGTTTAAATTTTCAGAATAGCTTATCATTATGAGAATATGATGTTCACTAATATTTTATTAAACATTAGATATGAATTTATAGAGAGCAACTTTCAATTATTGTATTTTTTAAAGCTATATTCTGTACTGTAGACACATGCATGCATATACACACTCATGCTCCTTTAGGTCTTTGCTTATAATTCAAAAAACTTACTTCTATTACTGGTTACTGTCCTTGACATATTTTATTTAGGTTAATTCTCCTGAATCTTTATAAAGTTATTAAATTATTTCCAATAAACAGGGAAGTTATACAACATACTTGTTCATGTTTTCAAGTGCATTATACTTGCAAACAAACTAAATGACAAATGCATAGTTTCCTCTGGGATTATGTCTGTAAACTTAAAATCAAGCAAAACAAAAAGATTTCATATAGAAAGTTAAAATACTTTTTATTGCTATGGATGAGTAACTTATAAGTTGTGGATATAGTTATGCTTCCTTAGATGGCCCATGCTTATATGTACTATAAAATTGCATCCCATTATTTTATTAACATTTACCTGTAGAAATAGTGTGTTAAATACTGTTAGGGTTTGGTTAGCATAATAAAAAAGAGGAGCAAAGGCAATAGACTAACGGCAGTGGAACATTTTTTGAAGGTGCCCTAAGCTACTCATAACCAACCCTCCCCTCAAAAAAGAGAAATCATTAGAACAAAAGTTAAAGCATGTGGACTAAACCTAAAACCAAACCAAATGCCTGCGTGTTTCCAAGTACCCCGATACATCAGTGGTGGGCAGCAGTATCGCGCTGTATTCTGCTTCTGCTGGCTTCTGTAGACTCATCAGGGACAATGATGCATAGCTCTTCCAACTCCCAGTTAAGTGAAGTCAAGTGGGCAGTGTAAAGTCAGCCTTCACTGTTCTAAAATCAAACATAAATAGGGACCAGACCTGAAAAGTCCATGACTAGACAAAATCACGATTAGACAGTTAAGTTGTACAAGCAAAGCTTATATGTGGTGTCTGTTGCAAGTTAAGCAGGGCTAAGTTGACATAGGTCAATTTTTGCCTATGCCTCTGAAATCATAAGCAAAATATACATGGTTTTCCAAAATTGATATGAGGTGACCACTAAGTAATTCTCTTTTATTTAGGAAAACTCTAATAGCGTAACTAATCATTGTAAAGGTTAACAACTTTCTCATTTTTGCTTGATGAGCCAGCCTGTAACTTCATGGCCTTGAGCCCATTTCATGCTTAGGTTTGAGTGCTCCCAGTTTGCAAACTGTCTTTTTTGGTGCTCGCACAGTAAATTTTTACTAACTACTACTTTAATGAATCACTGGACTTACTCCTGTGTGTTTGTGTGTATGTGTGTGTGTGTGTTTTACCTGAACTTTTGATAATTGGCAGTATTACTACATGGAAATCAGTAAATGCTACAAATTAGACCTTTCTTTATGAGGAGTTTCTCTACAAACATATCACTAATAGGAAGATATTTGTTTCAAGTTTCTATCACTGTATAACAAATTGCACCAGACACAGAAACTTAAAATAGCACCCATTTTTCTCAGATCCAAGCAATGTTGACTGCACTCCATGCTTAGACTCTCAAAGCTAAAATCAAGATACCGACCCAACAGGGCTCTTATCTGGAGGCTTTGGGGATGAATCTACTTCTGAAGTCATTCAAGTTTAAGGAAGATTTCAGCTCCCTGTGTTTGTAGTAGTGAAATCCCTATTTCTTTGTCAACTCTCTACCAGTGGGTGGCATTCACTTCCATGTCAGCAAAAGTATTCTTCTGTGGTTCTGTTTCTACCTCTGAGATCTTGGTTCCACCCTCTGAGTTCTAGCTTCTGCCATCTGTGTTTTCTTTTGTTTTTCTGAAAAGGAGCACATGTCTTTAAGAGTGGTTTATCAGCCTACATCTGGCAGCATGATTTTGGAGATTCCACATACTTCATTTATTTTGGTACTCTCTCTATCCTATTTAGTACAAGATGACAGATGACAGTATTTTTGATGATACAACTTCATCAAAAACTTTCTGGTTGTGTGCGAATTGGAGTAGGTGTTACTGCATTAGAGAAAAGACATTTTCACAGGTATTTCTGAGATATTTTCTTTATCTTTGGCTTCTACCATCATAGCTATTTAACAATAATTTTATACTTCTTATAGAGTCCTTTGGATTTTTTTGAGATTAAGAGTACATCTTTAACCTTTTGTGACAATGCTCTATGCTACACTTTCAGCTGGCATTTCAGACTTTTAGCATTATCCAGGGAGGCTAAAGTTTCTAAAATCATCAGCCTAGTTTATTTTTTTAATAAGTATTGGCTTAATTCATCTTTGTCCTCTCATATTTGACTGGAATTAAATTAAAAAACTGGCAATACACACAATACTCTTCTTAAAAGTCTTCTTAGCTATTTTACTCAAATTTGTCATTTACAAGTTCACACAATTCCACTAAGCTTTCTCAACCATGTAAAAACAATTCTCCTTTCACAAGAAGAAATAACATGTGTCTCATTACTCCAGGGATCTCCCTGGCAATGTTTTCCAAGTCCAGATTTCTACCGACAGTGTATTCATACCAATCCAAGCTTTCTCTAAGGTGCCTGCAAATGTGTCTATAACGTCCCTCACATGTTTCTGAGCCCTCACCAGAAACATCTTTGATATCCACATTTTAACTAATAATTTGTTCAAGTCAACCTGGACTATTTGTACCATAGTCCTCAAAATTCTTTGAGCCTTCACACAGTGTCCATTTTCAAAGCTATTCCAACACTTTAGATGTTTCTTTCAATAGCACCCACATTCAGTTAGCAAAAAACTGTTACTTTTCTGTTTCTGTGTAAAAATGACCACAGATTAACTTCAGAGTGTTGAATAATTATTCCCCCTACTCAGTAATCCAATCATAATATAGTTATACTGTATCCAGTTACCAGGTACACTATAACTTATCATTATAAAATGTTAAGTTAAATATCTCATTAAATTCCTTTAATATTATGTAAAAACATAGTTACTACAGATTTTTCAGAGCAGAAATCTATTTTTCAGTTTGATGAATTAATAAAATATTCTCATGTGTCAAATACATCTTCAGTTACAAAGTGTAGAAAACAAACCCCTCCTTGAATTATTGTATAAATGCACTATACTTTATTAATATGAGGGGGAATTAAAGACTAAATGGCAAAGACAAGCATAGTCATTAGAACAATCAAATATTAAACTAATTTTAAAGTAAAACTCCAAAAATGTATTTATCACTTATTACTAAAAACTAAAAAGCCAGGTCTCAAAAATACATTTCCATAAATGTAACTCCTAAATTATTTTAGAAGTGTCTATAGATAATTATCAAATAATTTTACATACTAAACAGGCAAAGGCAATGCTATTAAATATTTGGTAACATAAAATGCCTTAAGATAATTGTACACTAATTTATGTTTTGTGGGTTGAAATTCCATGAATTTATATAGAAATAGATGTGTTTTTGTGCAGAAACACAGCTTCCACACATATTTATTGGTAGAAAAAATTTTCCAGATACTTTTATGTGTACCTTTTCATTTAAGTATCACAACTGTCCTCCAGTTTGGTTACTATTAACCACAGTTTCATAGATAATGGAACTTTAACTCAATATTCCTGAGCAGCAATCACAACAGTGAGGTAATCGGTAAATAGATTTATATCCAAATACTATTAAAGCAAGTGCAATTTTTTTCTTCTTATTTTACAAGAGTAAGACATTTGAAACTTCAGTTGCTTCAGTGTTAAAATCAGCATCCATTCAGAGTAGCTAATGTGTATGTATGTCCACAGAGCACAAACAGATATCCACTGTTTCATTTCTTTGTGTTTATTGAAATTCACATCAACAGGACATATATTACTTACAAATAACCAATGGCATGTTAATATTTTGCATATACTAAAGTTGTATTTCCAAAATTGTTATAATATATTCTTCTGTTTTTAGTGTATTTTATCAAGATATTATTCTAATATACAGGTTCTTTCTAAATAATTCTACGTAATATCTACAGCTTTTATTTGCTTTTGTTGGTATTTGCTTAAAGTTGGAAATCATGTTTTTATCTTAATCACTAATACTATTAATTTTCATGATTACTTTAATTGTTTTGTTTTTGGTATGTGTAATATTTTCTCAAAAGTTGTAGAGATTTTTACAAGTTTTTTGTGGGTTCTTGAAAAATTATTTCACAGATGTTCCGTGGCATCACCTGCTAGCTGAACATCAGGGTCTTCTGCCGTTTCTGAGCGAACAGATTGACTGGCTCCCCAGCCTCTGCTGTTGTTCAGTAGCGCTTACCTCCGGGGGAATATTTTAGTGAAATAAATTCCCTGCATGCAGATTGGCTGATAAAGAAGATGTGTAAAGTATTTTAGTTTACCTCTTCTGCCACATGTTATACTTATGTAGAATGATGTATGATATTGAAATGAGCATCTGGGACAAACATTTAATTAAAAAATACACATACAAGCTACCAAAGTAAGAATCATGATGTGGGTTGATTTAATACTAATCTTTTGAAATGACATTTCTATAATTAAGTGGGAAGATTACAAGAGATTTTAAAATGTAACAACTGTATTAGTTTGCTAAAGCTACTATAACAAAGTATCACAAAATAAGTAACTTCAACACCAGAAGTTTCGTTATCGTAATATTTTGGAGGCTAAGAGTTTGAGATCCAGGTGTTGGCATGGTTGGTTCCTTCTGAGGCTGTGAGGCAGAATCAGCTCCCTGCCTTTCTCTAGCTTCTGTTGCTTTACTGACAATCTTTGGTGTTCTTTGGCTTCTGCAAAATTTCTGTCTTCATCACTACATGGCTGTGTGTGATACCGATTATCTCTTATTTATAAGTGTCCGGGGTGTATTGGATTAGAGTCCCACCATGTTCCTCTATGACCACATCTTAACTTAATCACATCTGCAACAACCTTATTCCCAAATAAGATCACATCAGAAGGACAGGTGGTAGGTCTTGGAATGACACAATTCAACTAATTACAGAATTAACGAACACCTTTCCCCAAATGCTCTCTACAAGTCGCTGTGTAAAGTTGTGGATAGAGTTTGAAATAGAATGAAAACATATTTCACGAGCATGATGAAAGGCCTAGGATTCAAAACATTAATTTTTCAAGTGGAAAATAAAAATGTTGAGGCATAAAAAGGGCACAAAGGAAGTACTGTGTTACATTGAAATAAAAGTTAGTTTTAAAATTAATACCATTTTAAAAATAACTGTGCCAGTATACCATTTTGGCACTAAGGGGTATTACAAAGTGGTATGTCTTACTGTTATATACGATAATTATAAATATCAAAAATATAGAGGAACATGATACTTTGTACTAAAAAGGAGGGAAATAATGCAGACAATTTCTGTAGACACAGAGTTAGATTATGAATGTCCATCTACCTGGAAAGTAATTTCAACCTCAATCTGAAGAAAGAAACTAACAGTTGAATGAAAATGGCATTTTATCACAGATATCTACTGTGAAATGAAGGCTCGGTATTTCTAGAAAAAGAGTACATGTCATCAAAAAGTTATCAAAGTGACTGCTAGAATAGAGGTTAATAACCACAGAATAAAAAGAGGACTTGGAAAGAGAAACTTAATGTCTTAAAGTTCTACACAATAAGTATATGAATGTGAAGTAAAAGATAACTATCATTTATGTTAAATATTAAGAAATCTGAATTTTCTTTTAAATTTAATCATCTTCAATGGTGTACCTTAACTTTTCTTGAATTTATTACTTGTAAGGAAATATAGAATCATTTTTGAAAACAGAAATAAATGTTAAAAAGTTGTCTTTATTTTAGCATATTATTTTAATATATAAAAACATCTTATATAAATTTGTATTGCTTTTTGTTATTTGTATTTGTAATTTCTAGGTGACTTGTTTCATTTTCTTTCTGTATCAAATATATTCAAACACAAAGCATTTGTTATTTCTATAAAAGTAAAAATGCTGGTGAAAGTTGTGTCCATTTGTATAGTCTATTTACTCAGTGTTATTGGTCATCCATATTCATTTAAATGTTGTTTTTCTGCTTTTTCTGCAATGGTTAGCATATCTCAAACTGACAACTTCCAAAATTAATAGTGAGTCCAATTTTTGTGTGTGCAGATGTAAGTGAACTTGACGACCATCTCCTTCAGCATTCAGGGTACTTTTTTTTTTGAATTGCTACATATAAGTAAATGTGTTTAATGCCTGTGCATATAGGAATAAATACAAAATAGGCACTAAAAAGTTTTAAAATAAATGAACATGTTATGTAATTAATTAAGAATTAAGAAATAGTAGAGCCTGACTAGAGGAATGTAGGAATCAGTGAATGACATATACAGGGCAACCCACTAACCACAAAATTATGAAGAATATTTTCCTCCTGTGGGATTAACAATTTTTATCAATTAAATATTACTATAATTTCTACTGATGAGGCAATTGATAATAAGTGCATTCTGTTTAATTACTTATAGTATTATTCTTGAAAAAATTAATATAAAGGATAATATCAGGAGGGTAAAATATCTCCAAATATGAAAACTCAGATCATGTCCTTATGCCCAAAACGAAATGTAAAAAACAAAATGACACAGTTTCTTTTGTGTGAAAGATAAAGTGTAGTTCTATTTAATTGTTTTTTTCTGAGTCGCACTTAAGCAGATGTTTGACTTTTACTTAAAATCATCTCTTCAACTTTTTAGAGTAACTTCTTCCTGCTTCTTTGTTTTGTAAACTTTTCTACAACTAGGCATACACTATAGAATGTGTTGTAATGCAAATTCTTTAGATCTTGATTGAGTCATCTTCTGACATGACAACCTGGTTCCTCATCAAATTAAGAAAATAATCAGTATTAGTCATGGGTTGTGGTGGAGCCGGAGCCTGTTCAGACCCTAGTACAGCTCCAGCCTGGAACCACGTCTGGGAGGTAAGCGGAGAGCCTGGGTCTTCTGCTTTATATTTTTGTTTCATTTCTCCCACGATTTCAGAAGATAATTTAAAAAATAACTTTGCTAATCTTTGTTTTGTCAGTTATCTTTTCACGAAGTCCAACCTCTCTGTAATGCCAGGCTGAGGCCCTTCTTCACCAGGAAGCTAAGACACCCTGTCGGGATTGTGGGGATGGATCAGGCCAGGTTCTATGTTTCTGGGTGGAAATAGGAATTGCCTGGATGGAAAGTCACTGCTTCCTATTGCATGAAAATCATCCACTGGGAGCTATCGTGTAAATAGGAGGACGTTTAAAAGGAAATTCTCTGGGAAAAATTAACTGTCAGTGACAATTGCCACATACATAAGGAGCCAGTTTAAGATTTTGGGCAACATAATGTCATTCAAGACTGTTGGAAGGGAGGGGCTCTGTACAGATACTTATACAGCACTGGGCCTGTCTTAACTCAAAGGTAGTTCTGCTTTCAGTCTCTAGGTTGTGTTTTGAATACTTCTAATGCTGTTATTTCTGTCTGTGGGTCCCAGTAGTCTCACTCAAGTGGCTGTGACCACAGCAGGGTTGGGGATAGGGGAGCCACAGCAGTGTGAGGCCCACAGCAGGGCGGAGCCCACACCAGGGCACAGCTGCCACCAACAACTGAAGATTCATATTTTTGCAAATGGATAACCAGTTGGCTTTCTACCAAACCCAAATTCTTCCCCACTTAATTGCATATCAAACTTTTTATGTCAGATTTTTGGGCAATTTATTGTATTCTCCTTGCTTGTCTGTGTTTTTCTGAGCTAATTGCATAGTATAATAATTTTTAGATAGTTATAATTCATCTTAATATCAGAGAATAAAACATCTCTTCAGCTTTTCTTATACTTCTGCAAGATTGACCAAGCTCTTTTTGACTCTGTTGTTCACATACATTTTAGAATCGGCAAATCAAGTTTTGCTAAGACGCCTGCTGGGTTTTTATTGGAATTGCAAAAAGGTGGTCAGGCCAGGTAGCTGGAGAGCAGAGGAAACCCCAGTCAAGGAGAGCCTTGATCAGGCACAGAGGCTGCAATTCCCTGGAGAAGGGCAGGGAGAAACACCGAGTTTGCAGACTGCAACAGTTCCAGCAGGAACTGCCCACTGCATGCACACTGCCCCTGAAATCTCACACTCTGTTAATGAAAACCTATCTCCTTATCTACATGGTGGCAAGCAGCTCGACCCCAGGCTGCCAGGTTACAGGATAGCTTTGCATCAATATATCAGTTAGAATAGATTTTAACATGTTTACATTATTGACTTTTCCAAACCTTGAACCTGGAATGCAACATTTATTTAAATCTTATTTAATGTTATTCACATATTGTAGTTCTTAGGAGAGAGCTATTTCTCCTCTTCTATTGGATTTATTACTATGCATTTTATCTTTCTTATGCAATCAGAAATATGATCTTTACTTTTCATTTCCTAATTGCTTTCCTCATATAAGAACTTGATATTTGTATTTTTGCCATTGATAAATTCTAACATTATGATTTGTTCATATATTTTCTTTAATATGTATGAAATGATGTCATTCATATAAAAATACAGTTTTTGTATTGCATTCCAGTACTCATACCACATACCACATTTTTAAAAATTTGTATTTCCTTATTGCACTGGCTATGACCTTCAGAATGTCTGTAGACCATAATGTTGTTTTTTAAATGTCCATAAAATATAATCAGATGAAAAATCCATATAATGCTTTTATAATGAACATCCTCTCATTTTTTCCATAGTGCAGTCTCTCAAAATAGCACAGTTAGCATTTCTTCTTCCACACTTTTCAATCATTTTAAGACTGAACAAGTCCCGACGTCCTCCTGCCTATCTCAGGGATACTGTAAATGCCATCCATCACTCTCTCAAACCCTATAATTTTCATTTCACATCACTGTTGTTTCTATAATCTTTTTGAGTATCCTTCTTTATTGCCTCTGTAAAGCCACACTTCTGTAATGTTTATAGAAGTTTATCTTTTAGAAGATAAATTTTAAACTTGTGAAAGGCTATGTTCATGTCTTTTCATCACGAGTTTCTCATTTAACACTTTTAAATAATTTAGGCCTAATGTTTTGTCCTGATATGAGATAATATCTGCTTAAAAACTTTTGTAGGAAATGAATATGTATGAAGGGCCAAGCACATGGGTAGACATATGATAAATGAGTGTATCTTTGACTTCTTCAAACCATCTATTTTTACTTACACTCCTTAAGATTAGTTTTCTTACAGATTTCATTTAGGGCTTTGTTATTTTTATTACTATCACTTGTCTTGATGGATTTCAATTTATGATCTTTTTTACAATTTATTTTTCAATTACAGTTTATGTTCAATATTTTTATATTAGTTTCAGGTGTACATCATAGTGGTTAGACAATCATATGTTTTACAAAGTGGTGCCCCAATATTTCTGGTACTCACCTGGCACTATTAATGCTTATTAAAATATCATTGACTGTATTCCCTATGTTTTACTTTATATCCCTGTGACTATTTTGTAACTGCCAATTTGTACTTCTTAATTCTTTTAATTTTTTCACATAGTTCTCTAACCCTTTTCCCCCTGGCAACCATCAGTCAGTTACCTGTATTTATGAATATGTTTCAACTTTGTTTGTTTCTTTTGTTCTTGAGAGTCCATATATAAGTAAAATAATATGGTATTTGTTCTTTCTCTGACTGATTTATTTTACTTAACATAACACCCTCTAGATCCATCCTGCCATGAATGGTAAGATTTCATTCTTTTTTATGGCTGAATAATATTTCATTTAGGTATGTACCACCACTTTTTAAAAATCTATTGATGGGTACTTGGATTGCTTCCATGTCTTCACCATTGTGAATACTGTTGTAATAAACATAGGAGTGCATATGTTCTTTGGGTTCTTCATTTATGTGCCCAGAAATGGAATTGCTGTGTCTGCCATAAGGCACTCCCATCTACATTTTTTTTAGGAAAGTCAATACTGTTTTCCACAGTGGCTGCAACAATATGCATTCCCACCAGCAGTGCAAAAGGGTTCCCCTTTCTCCACATCCTTGCCAACACTTGTTTATTGATTTATTGGTGATAACCATTCTGACAGGTGTGATATCTCACTGCAGTTTTAATTTGCATTTCCCTGATAGTGATTTTGAACATCTTTTCATGTCTATTGGCCATGTGTATGTCTTCTTTGGAGAAGTGTCTATTCAGGTCCTTTGCACATTTTTTAAATTGAATTGTTTGTGTTTTTGGTGTTGAGTTGTATGTGCTTTTTAAAAATAAATTTGGATATTCGCTTGTTATCAAATGTATCATTGGTGAATATATTTTCCCATTGAGTAGGGTGTTTTTTCTTGTTTCACTGATGGTTATCTTTATAGTGCAAAATATTTCAGTATGATGTGGCCCTACTTATGTATTTCTCTTTTGTTTCTCTTGCCCAAGAAGATTTTTAGAAAAACTTTGCTGAGAAAAATGTTATTATTAACTTTAAAAATTTAGCTTGAACTTTACCTCTTGCACTCTCCCTAAAGAATTCTAACATGTATATTTCTGAGGGATTTCCCATCGTTGTCTCATGTCACTTGCTCTGCTCTTCTTTATTAACATACACTTCCTAGTTCCTTAAGCTTGAATGTTAAGCTTGCCTGTTTTTCTAAAGGAAAATTGGTTTCATTTTGTACCTGAGGATTTGTAACTCGAAAATTCAAGAAGCCATTCGGCCTTCTATGTTTAGATGAATATTTTAGATTATCACTTGCAAAAATGGCTGCTTAATTTCATTACCAGACCTTCACTATTATTATTTATTTATAGGCATATTGTGGAGTATATAAGTTATCCAGAAGAATATAAAGGCAGAATAGTATATGAGGAATATGGGATTATTATCTACATTTATTTATCACTCCATTCTACTCTATTTGTAAAACTAATTCTTTCCAAGATTCTTTCTGTGCAGTTTTATTTTAGATCAAGGGAAAGGAAGTGAGAAAAAGAGGGAGGGAAACATTGATGTGGGAGAGAAAGATCGATCAGTCAGAGCCCTGGCATAGGCTCTGAGGCTGACCTGGTGATGCCCTTTCACTCTGTGAGACATCACCCAACCAACTGAGCCACGCTGGTCAGGGCCGATATTCGCTTTTAAAACGATGCTGCACGGACTCCTTATTTTCATAGAGCACTCTCGATGGATTTAGGGAGTGAGCACTTGAATTTTCACTATTTGTTAAATAAATTATCTCTTGAAAATTTAGAAAATGCACAATCCCACTAACAGTTTATTACATCCCCCGTTTCCCACATCCTGGCCAAAACACGAAATTTGGAAAATGTCTGATAGTTACCCACCATACGAGAGTAAAATGTCAGTGCTTTGTATGTATAATAAATTAGTATGTTCAATAACCTCTGGTTTTCTCTTATGTTAAATATTATTTTTTGTTATTCTGTTACTCTGATATCTATTTCTTTTTAATATATAGCTGGTTGTTTTTAAAATTTATATTTAAATTAGATATTGTGCTTTTATATGTGAATATCACTCCTTGTTCTTTATTTTAACATTACTCATTATGTTTTTGACATCACAGAAATTTTAGAATTTTAATAGTCAAATTATGATATGTAATGTGATTTAGCAAATTTCTTCATTAAATTTTTAAAATGTCTTATAGCTTTACATAATATATTAATTTACTTGTCATAGTCAATGATTCCTTTTGCTGCTTGTATGTATATACGGGGTATGGAAAAATAGGTTTATTGTGAAATTGTGAAAGAGTTTATTCTTGTATTATTTTTTAATTATTCTATTATTTTTATATAAAACTGTAAACCTACTTTTGCCCATTCTGTATTATTTGTTTTTGCAGATTCATTTGAATGTTATTTTTTTTATATTTTGACGTAATTATTCTGCCAAGTATATCTTAGCTATAGAGAAGTGAACATTTATTTTCTTGGATTTTCAGCAGCATTATGGAAGTTTTTTTTTTTTTAATCACTTTTTTTTTCAGTTTCCAGTTTTTGTTGTTAAAATTTTTGGTTACACTTTTGGCTAGTTCTTCCAGCACTTTGCTGATTATGAGTTATATTAGTGAGCAAGCTGGCACTTTGCTTACAGTAAAGGAAATGACTACATGTTGCCCCCTTAAGTATGGTGTTGCTTTGATTCCTGGCAGAGGTTCTTCAAGTTGCTAGGATTTGTCATAATTGGTACATTTTAATCAGGTGTATTTTTGTATGTACTGAGAGTTTTTCTTTAATCAGTTAATGTGATGATTTACAATTATGATTTTAAATAGCGAACCATTCTTGCATTCCCATGGCAAATTATACTAAGTAATGTATTTAATTGCTTCAATATTTAATCTTCGTCCATATTATTACTTCCCTAGCTGGTGTGGTTTAGTGGATTGAGCACTGGCCTGTGAACCAAAGGGTCACCAGTTCGACTTCTAGTCAGGACACATGCCTGGGTTATAGGCCAGGTCCCCAGTGGGGAGCAAGTGAGAGACAACCACACATTGATGTTTCTCTCCCTCTCTGTCTCCCTTGCCCTCTCCCTAAAAATAAGTAAATAAAATTAAAAAAAAATAAAAACACCTTAAAAACATAATTACCTCTCTCCCAGATATTTTCCTAAAATTAAAATGCAAGAATATGTGGCACACCTGTGTTATCAGGGGGATTTTTTTTTACTTCTGATTTGGTTTGTAAAAGTCTATTTATTAGGATTTCATATTATTCTTAAATCATTCCTGTCCTTTTGAACAATTGCATTCATTTTCACTTGCTGCATAACAAAGTACCACAGATTCACTGGGGTAAAATATCACCTATTTTTTGTCTCACTTTCTATCAGTAAAGCATCTGTGTGCAGCTCACATGGAACCACTTAATAATGTGGTTTTAAGTTTTCTTTATGTCTTTTCATGGACTGATATCTCATTTCTTTTGATCCCTGAATAATATCCACTGCATGTACACCCGAGTTTATTTACCATCATGTATTTACCTACTGAAAAACGTGTTTGTTGCTTCTCGGTTTCGGTAACTATGAATAAAGCTGTTATATAAACATTAGTTTGCAGGCATTTTTCATGGACATCAGTTTTCAGTTCCTTTGGGCAAATATTTAGAAACACAATTGTTGGATTACATGGCAAGACTAGTCTGTTTCTGGAAGAAATCATGAGCTGCCTTGCAAAGCGGCCGAGCTATTGTACGTTCTCATTGGGAGTGAATGGGAGTTGCTGTGGCTCCACGTCCTCACCAGCACTGGGTGGTGTGAGTGCCCCAGATCTCCATTGTTCCAACAGGAGTATGCTGGCATCTCATCGTTTTCATTTGCACTTTCCCGACGATGACAGAGGATGTGGGGCATCTTTTCTTGTGCTTGTGTGCCATCTGTACATCACCTTTGATAAAGCATCTTTTCATGGTTTCCACCAAGATCTCAATCAGCTGTTCCTTTTCTTCTTTCTTATGTGTTTTAAGAGTTCTTTGTACATTGTGAATGACTCTTTTATCCAATGTGTCTTTTCCAGATATTTTGTCCCAGTCTGTGGCTTGTCTTCTCTCTTTCTTGGTGTCTTTCACAGACAAGTTTTTCATTTCAATGAAGTTCAGGTTATCAATTATTTGTCATGAATCACACCTTTTATTTTATATGAAAAAAGACATAACACTAAAGATCATTTACTCTGTCATTATCTCCAGGAGTTTTGTAGTTTCGTGTTTTACATTTAGGTCTATGATAGATTTGGGGTTAATACTTGAGGAGTGTTTGCGGTCATGTTTAGTAAAATTGTTTTTTGCATGTGTGTGTTCGATTTTTCCAGAACCATTTGTGGAACTTCCTATCTTTTCTCCACTGTATTATTTCCCCTCCTTTGCAAAGATTAATTGACTACTATTTATGTGGATTTATTTCTAGGTTCACTCTTCCATTCATTGATGTATTTATCTATTGTGTTGCCAGTATATACTTCCTTGATTACTGTAACTAGATCGTATGTAAGTCTGGGAGTCATATAGTGTCTGTTCTCCATTGTTCTTCTCCTTCAGTGAGGAGTTGGTTATTCAGAGTATTTTGCTATTCAGATTACTTTCCCCAATTATATTGAGACATGGTTGAAACATCACATTGTATCAACTTAAGGTTTACAATGTGGTATTGATTTGATATACTTTATATTGAAGTATGATTACCATCTTAGTGTTAGCTAATACCTACATCATGCCACATAATTATAATTTCTGTATTGTGTGAAGAGAGCACTTAGGATCTAATTTCTCAGGAACTTCCAAGTATATGAGGGGGGGAACAAAAAAAACAGGTTTATTTATTTTTAAAATGTGTATTTATTTTTACAAGTTTAAACTTAAGTGCTTTTATTTTACTCTCCATTTGAAGTATTATACCTGTCTAGACATTTTTTTCACTGCTCAAAACAGTTTTAGAACTCATTGATTTTGATATGTTTTAGTGCTTCTGCTGGGTTTTGTTTCACTTCTTCCACATCAGCAAAATGTTTTCCTTTGAAGCTTTTTTCATCAGGGGAACAAAACAAAGTTGCCCTAGGCAAGATTAGATGATAGGGAAGGTGGGGTAAAGGAATCAGGCACTTTTAGGTAAAAAAAAAAAAAGGCTGAAAATTCATCATGGTGTGGGCATATGCACTTGTAAATCACCCATCAGGAAATGAGCAAACACACTGAAAGAATCTTCAAAAACAATTCACTGTGGCTGAATGCAGTCTCTCACAACAATGCCAGGGGTTTCACTGATACAGGTAGGTTCCTAGAACACTCACCTAGCAGAGGAGGTCTGTACTATGAGGGGCCTGCCTTCCAAAACATAATTCCTTTTTTGGGTCTTCCCTCATACACTACAAATTTGTTATCCATAATCACAATGTTATGCATTCACTTCCTGGACATTATTCATCTTCTATTGGAAAGTTTGTACCCCTTGACCAACATCAATGTGTTTGTCCAGCCACATAGCCCTAGGTAACTACTAACGTATTGTCTTTTTCTACAAGGTCAGCTTTTTTTAGATTCTACTTGTAAGTAATATCTTATAGTATTCATCTTTCCCTGTCTGGCTGATTTCAATTAGAATAATGGCTTCCAGGTCATCCCTGTTGTCAGAATTGGCAAGAGTTTGTTCTTTCTCATGGCTAAAGAATATTCCAGGCTCTATATGTGGAATATTCACACCTTCTTTATCATTTTATCCACTCACAGACACTGAGTCGGTTTCCAATGCTATTAAGAATAAAGTTATATTGAACAATTTATACTTGTTAGGAGTATTATCATTAAAAAGAAATGACAGTCTCTTTAAAAAGAGAATAATGCTGCAGTAAACATGTGCAGACATGGGCATACATACATCTATTTAATAGTGTTGTCTTTTCTTTTGGATCTTCCCTCTTACCCAGAGGGAAGATGACTGTGATCATATGGCAGTTTTATTTTAAATTTGTTGAAGGAACTCCATATTATTTTCTCTAGTGACTATACCAAAATATATTTCCACCAACAGTGCACAAGGGTTCCCTTTTCTCCATCTTTGCCAATGCTCTCTCTATCTATTGTCTTTTTTATGATGTCTAGTCAACAGGTGTAAGATGACATCTATGTGTTTTGATTTGCATTTCCCTGATGATTCATGATGCTGAGCATATTTTTATATACTTGTTGGCCATTTGGATGTCTTCTTTGGAAAAATGTCTATTCAGTTTCTTTGCCTATCTTTTAATTAGGTTGTACATGATGTTGAGTTATATGAGTTTTTAATATATTTTGGAAATTGACCCAATATCAGATGTATTATTTGCAAATATTTTCTCCTATTCCATATGTTGTCTTTTCATTTTGTTGATTGTTTCTAGTTCATTTGATAGAGTCACGCTGACTTATTTTCTGATTTTGTTGTTTCTATTTTTGTTTGTTTTATCTAAAAAGTAAATAAATAAAATCATTGTCAAGACCTATCAATTGGCTTTTTTCTGTGTTTTATTCTAGGAGTTTTACAGTTTCAGGTCTTCTAAGATTTATTTTAAATTAATATTTGTATGTTTTTATAATATTTAAAAAATAGTACCAGTTACTAAGGGATAATAAGACTCACAGTAATTTAGCTCATTATAATTTGACACAACTATATCTACCCTTGTTATCCAACAACTTCTAAAAATAAAAGTCATGAACTTCTAGTATGGAGAATATATTCTCCTACACATAGACTTTTTTTTGAGTTTTTTTTAAATACTGTCTAGAATCTTAAAAATAAATGCAAAGTGAGTCATATTGTGGCAGCTATTTTTTCTTAAATTTCATTCAATGATACCACATATATGTTGCAAATGATAAAATAAAACTAAACCTTTTTTTTTCTGTAGTCCTACAAATAGCAGGAGTGTTCCTACAATTTGAATTATCTTTGCTCTTTACATTATGAATATATACTCATGATAACCTTATGATCATAAAATACCTCATTTTTCCATTTTTAAACTCCTCCTTTTTAAATATGTATTTTAAAAAGTAGTTTTACTTGAGAACATCACTAATTTTCTGAGGAACTAATTACAAGAAATTAAAATGTTGAATTCCTATCTTTTATTTTCACCTATGGCTCAGATTGTTCACAAAATTTTGTTACTTATCTATTTCATACACTTAATGTCATCCATGCAATATGACTATAATGCCATTTGAAAAATAAGTAGAAGCAAAGAAAACATAAATGCACAATAAAATATTTCTGAGAGTTTCTGCCAACTAAAATGAGTGGTGAACACACAATACAATATACAGAATATACAAAATGTAGTATAGAATTGTACACTTCAAAACTAATTAACCATTGTAACCTTGATAATTTTAAAAAAACAGATAAAACAGTAAAATTACAACTTTTATCTATGTTTGAATTGAGTTTGGTTATTAAATTCAACTAAAGAACCAATTGTATTGTAAAGAAAGTTGCTGTTCAATAAACAATAACTTTCAATACTTTTAGAAATGTTGATAAATCTCTTGTCCATGATTGTTAAAAGTCATGTGGTTTAAATAATAACAGCTAATACATGTTTAGCTCTTATAATGTGCTAGGTACAGTTCAAAATTCTTCACATGTAGTATATAATCATTTAAAACAAATCCCATTTTATTAAAGTTGGGAAAATGAGAACAAAAGGGATTGAGTAACTTATCTGCATGGTAGGTCCAGGCTTCAAAATTCTGCCTCTGGCTTTAAAGGAAAATCTTTTATTTGAATAGCTTAATAAATAGGGACCAACTCTTCATTCACAGGTATGCTGTCCCCATTGGCTATACATACACCAAACCACTTAAAATAACTTTGTTTATAGTAAATTGCCACAGTCACTCAATGAATTTCTCTCATTCTAATTCCAGTAATGAAAGGGAAATGATAGTATTGTCTGATGTAATGTCACTATCCTCTATTGGCTTTCCCTCCCTTGCTCTTACTGAGGCTGTGTGAGCCTGGGATTCTTTTTAGGTTTGATCCATATTCTTTTTTTGTGACTGAGTAATAGTCTGTTATATAAATGTGCCACAACTTTTTTATCCACTCATCTACTAATGAGCACTTGCATTGCTTCCATAGCTTGGCTATTGAAATTAATGCTACAAAGAACATAGATGTGTATACGTTATTTCAAATTAGTGCATTGGGTTTCTTTTGATATATACCTATATGTGGATTTGCTGGGTCATAAGACAGTTCTGTTATTATTTTTTTGTAAAACCTCTATAGCGTTAGCTACAGTGGGTACACTAATCTGCATTCCCACCAATATTGCACAAATGTTCCCCTTTCTCTATGTTCTTATCAGTACCTGTTTTTTGTGGTAAGAGATTATATACATTTTATTGTCTCTTTATTGTTTTTCTGTGGATACATCTGGTTCTTCCAAGATACAGACTAGACAAAATTAATTTTGCTAGATGTCTATGAGAGACAATGCCTGTGAGATAAAATAAAAAGGAACTCAGAGAGTTTAAAAAGTTATTAGATTTTGATGCCAGTTGGTTTTGAGTAAAGGAAAAAGAGGAGGAAGCAAGAAAGGGGGAGAGAGGGCCCTGGCTGGTGTAGCTCAGTGGATTGAGTGTGGGCCTATGAACCAAAGGATTGCACTTTGATTCCCAGTCAGGGCACATGCCTGGGTTGCAGGACAGTTCCCAGAGCAGGGGATGCATGAAAAGCAACCATACATTGATATTTTTCTTCCTCTCTCCTTCCCTTCTCTTCCCATCTGAAGATAAATAAATAAAATCTTACAAAAAAGAAAGGGGGAGGGAGGGAAAGGTGGAAGAAGAGGTAAAAACATCTTAGACTGCCAAACATACCTAAGAGAATTTAGTACAACCTTCATGAAGGCCTTAGGCCAAAATGTCCATCACCACAACATCAAATCTTCCAAGAATGGGTGCACCTGAATATTCCAGCTTCAGTCACTGACAAGAAGATTTATTTACACAGAAAGCATGGCCTCAAATGTCACAAATTCAATGACAGATCTTGGAGTGCAGCAGATATAGGTGGCAATTTCATTCCTCCCAAATGGAGATCTAATGACATCCAAGAGACAATCTTCAGACCTGCCATAGGCTGCTTCTACCTATTCAGACACAGTAGCTTTGTCTACTCTGCTAGGAGTAGTAGTCAATGCATGTGTATGAATAAATGGATTGTTGCTGGAAAATAGTAAGTGTTTATATTTCTGGAAGTATCATCTTGCACATTAGCTTTCTGTTCAAAAAATAATGGAAATCTAGAACTACAGACTAATTACCCAACAGGATGCATCAGCCCTCCCTCAAACTTCACAGAAGGGTTAGAGATTTTTTTAAGGGACCAAAGTAGTGCCCTTGTAGTAAGTACACAAATTCTCCTTAGCACTAGTTACTGAAAAGTAATTACATGGGAATCCATGGCAAGTGAAATTGGGATGAATATTGTTGAATTTCAGAAAAAGCAATCTGAACTTTAGGATCCTTTTTGGTACCCACATCCTCCTCCATTAAGAAGTCATATTTCAAACAATTATTGAAGTGCCATGTTAGTCTACTATATTATAGAAAAATATTCAGTTCTTCTAAAGATGAAAAAAGGGAAAGGTTAAAACTCATAGAATGTTAAACAAGGAGAGTAAGTAAGTAGCGTGTGAGACAGAAGAAATCATAAGGTATGTTATGAATAAAAAGTAATTTAGAGTAAAAGAATAAATGGTCTATATAAAGACACAAAGAAGAATGTCATAAATACAAAGGGATGAAAGGAACATGTACATCCAAAATTATTAATAAGCACAAATTCTACACTCCAGTCTGATCATCAATCATCCATAAATCAGACTCCCATTCATGACACTTGTAGCCCCACTTGGAGTTCAAGAGTGCTCTAGCCCGAGAGTCCAGAAATGCAGTTAATAAGAACAGCTGCTCATCACACCAGGGAAACTGCAGTTTGGGGACAGGTGCACCCATTCCACATCTCGACAACAGACCTGGCACACTTAGCTCCGGGCCTCTTTTTTGCCGTGTCCCCCTGGGGCAGAGAGAGTGAGAGGGTGACATAAATTCCTAAGTACGATTTTTACATTTGATGAAGTAGCTCATTAACTTGGAGGTAGAAGGGAGAATAATGCAAAATAATGTATAGATTAAAGGTTTTGGGCTCACTAAGGGTTGATACATGGTAGAGCACGTTAATGGTATATAAAAGTTTTTATTTCCTCAACAGATAGGTGAACTTGGTTGGGCCTGGGTGACCCAGAGCTCTTCGCTCTTGGCACATCAGGCCATGAACTACCTGTGACACTCCAGTTCCCATAAATAGTACCATTTCTATGTGAGTCATGATAGGAAGAACGTGGGAAATCACCAGGTTGTGGTAATACACTGGCAGGTGTATATGGAAGTGAAAGCTCAATGTGTCACCAAATGGTATTCCTGTGGAGTAAAGCATGGGACTGTGGGGGATGGTCTCAGTTTCCATATTACTCTACAATATTCCCACAATTATCGGTGATGTCATTTCACTGATAATAACACTTAGAGATAGATATCATTACATTACTTAGTTTACAAATGGGAAAACAGAGGTGTTTTGAAGATTGCTGAATATCTGTTCTCTTCGTCTTTCTTAGAAGCAGTCAAACCACAAATTTTACAAAGGTAGAATGTACCCAGGTAAAGAACTAGATTTTCTGCAACTCAGTTGTAAAGGTAGGAGATTGAATTTTGCAAAGATAACTTAATATCTTCCCCAACATAATATTTTCTAGAAACATGTTACTACCCCGCTATTGTGGAATCTAATTTCCCTTCTCTTTAATCTGGGAAGGAAGATTTTAGTGCACTTGCAGGAAAAGATTGCATTCAAATGACATTCTCTGATAATCCTAGGTTAGAAAAGAACACACAGATCTTGCTGGTTTTATGTTGAATGCTTCCTCTTGCAATTCAGCTCATTTTTGAAGGATAGATAGATGACACATAGGTTATAGATAATGGATAGACGATACACAGACAGACAGACAGATGGAAGGTGCATGGTTTCCTGATGACTCATTGAGTCATCCTAGCATTTCGAGGTCTCTGACCTTTGGAATTAAACAATATTTAAAAAAAAGTAGCTACTTAGGCACTTAAGAAATTGTTACAAGGGGTTATATCCCATATGTTGAAAATTTTAAACCTGGCTATGTGTTAAAACAAAAGTAACTCATTGCCTAAATTAGTAAGCAGAAGAGCAGAAATTTGCCCAATTGTCTGATTTAAGTATCTGTTGTTTAGTCCCTACAGCACATGTCCCAAGGGCAGAAGTTTAAGAACACAAAAATTCTGAATGCCAAAAGTCATAAAATATTATTATAGAATTCTAAAAATATAAATTAGGTTGAATACTTTGCCACATGCACCTGCCATTGTCATTATTAGTCACACAATAAAATCTTTCCTATACTTCCACACTTCCACTGGGAAGAGCCTTTTGCTATTGTATTCCATGTGCACTCACTGAGGTTAAGGTTTATATGTTGATGTAACGCTATTTATAAGAAATACTTTAAAACTTATTTTAAAAGGATTATGTAGTTTTTGGTTAAGTTTTCCTTTTCCTTTTTTTTTCCGTCCAAATTCATTAAATATAGCACAGAAACATGAAGAACAAATCTGGTTGTGAAATCTAATTATAAAATGAGGAACTTCCTTATAGTCCTTGGTTACAAATAATGAAGGAAACACTCAATGCTTTGTAAGTGAAAAAAGGAAAGTCATTGTTTCTGATTTTCTGGGCATTTGCACATTTGTCCCTCCCTAGTTGCCTCTTCAGCAGGCATAGTGAAAACACATTTCAAGGGCTCCTACTGATTTGAGAAATGTATTGTGCCTTGAGTGCTGTCAGAGGGAATTTGCAAATTACTAACCCAAATTATTTCAACAAGAAAACATACTGATATATTCAGGTAATGGAAAGGGGAAAAGATTAACGTGTGTCATTAAAACAAAAACTATTGTGCGGCATAAATCACATGTAATCAAAGATATTTTGTACAAAAGATGCTAAAATGCAAGAAAGACTATCTTATACATATCCTTCCTCATTAGACAGCTAATGTTCCTCTGATTTCAGGGTTGAAACATATACTTCCCTTTTTTTGGACAATGAACAGGACTTTAAGCCATTACTCTCTTCCTCGAAACCCTATTTGATGAATGAAAAAACATTATCTTTCACCTAAGTACCTGTGGATATATTTTTATATACAAGAAAAATTTAATTAAATATTTGAAGAATGAATTAACCCAGAGAAATCTATTAAAGTAAGCATACTGTGTCACCACCAATAACAGGAATTAAATTAACTTAAATTTAAAGAAATGAGTTATGTGATTAATGTTTTTTTATAAATCCATATGGAAACAATATACTTAATTTATTGTTAACATAGTCACATATAAAATGTACACTTCAATATATATAATTGAGAAAAATATATTTAAATGTCTTAATAGCTGATACCATTAATGGACACACATTATAGATTTGGGGAATCAGCGGCTATTCTCTTTGGGGGTTGAGAAGGTGGGACCTAGGCACTGTATGAAAGAGAAGAGTGAAGTACAGCGTTTCCATAAGAGCTGCACTGCTTTGCTTACAAAAATAGAAAACTTTCCCTTTATTTCTATTTGGCTTTTTAAAAACTCTATTTCTTTAGGAGTAATGGCAGTTTTGGTGGTGATAATGGAGGTGTGGTGGGGAATAGTAGAGGCTGGGAAGGAGATGGTGTTTTTTTGCAGGCTGGGTGCAGTGTAATAGGAGGATGGAAAGAGTTATAGACTGTCAAAATAGCCAATTTTATATTATGTCTTCTGTTGTATTGTAATTCAGATTCCCACCATCCATTATTTCAGTAATGCTTCCACAGAACAAAACCTTAACTATTTCTTATATGTTGCAGGGTGAAGGATGTGCCTTTTCACTTTTTGAATATTTAATTTTAAAGAATCCAAGCAAAGTAACTGAGTTCCATATGCAAATAGAAGCTAGCTAGGAGCAAGATACCAATCAAACAGAGCAGAACTAAGAATGCTGATTTGGGGGTGATTTAAATGGCTCTTTAAACTATCATGGTTGTAAAGTCTCTTAGATATTACAAGGGGTCCTCCCGTAAAACATTAAGTAGTTTTTGAGTCATGTGCATTTAAGAGGATGAACTGTTATCTAGTTTTTAAAAAATGCCACCTGGTGTAGATATTCCCAAACCTGCTTATGCGCACCCAAGGGGAGATCCTGAACTTTGGCATATGTTTAATTAATCTAAGATAAATATTCTAAAAACCATAGATTACATTAATTTGACATATTTAAAAAGTAATCGTGTCATTTTAAAAAAGATTTTCCAAGCAAACATTTTTAATGATGAAATGTCTATTTTTTTTCATTTGAGGGTGATGATGAAAGGATTTATTTTCATTTTCAATACGTTTAAATAGTTTTTGGGTCTTCCTAGAAGTATGTATGTAACAATTTAAAGTAAATTGTCTGGTAAGATCTTGATGAGGCAGGCTAATAACTTCAACTAGATACTTAAAATGATCCTGGTGAAACTCTATTCATAAGCTAGTCTTTCTAAAGCACCGAACTGATGTCTTGAAGAGAATTTTAATAGTTGCTGAATATACTGTTTGCACTAGATAAAATTTGTTCATAAATTGTGCTGAGTACAATTTTTAGGCAAAGAACACTGGGAAGATATATTTATTAAAATAATGTATTTTTACAATTAATATTGTTGCAATGATTTACATACATAATTTGAATGTATTTTAAGGAGAACACCATGGCACACTAGAGCATAATTTGTGTAAATAAGACATTTAAATAAATATATTTAATTGAAAATATGTATTTTTCCCTTGAAGTATTTTTTTTTTTTTTTGAGAAACTAGTGCATGGTGCACTTGAGGCAATTTTTGCTAGACTAAACCAGCATTTTAAGGTTGCTTCCTGTTCTTGCATTAATAAGCTTCCACATACAAGACACACTCATAAGTGCTATGATAAATAAAAGATAGGTAATATTGACCATATTTTCTTTGAATTTTTTACTCCTTTTTACCTTTTTTGCCTACCCATGACCTTCCACCTCAGGCAAACTTAGTTTTCTTTTTTTCCTCATATAAGTGAGATCATACAATACTTATCTTTTCCTGTCTGACTTATTCTACTAGCATAATGTCCTCAAAGTCCATCCATGTTGCTGTAAATCATAAGATTTCATTATTTCTATAGCTAAATTATATATATGACATAAAGGGCACATATGTTAAAAATGCCACCTAGTGTATATGTCATTTAGGTTGCTATCATGCCTTGACTATTGTAAATATTGCAATGAACAAGATTGCAATGAACAATGCACTTCTTTGAAAAGAAGTGCACATCTTTTCAAATTACATGGTGTTTTCATATTCTTCGGTAAAATACTCAGAAATAGAACTACTTCATTATATGGTAATTCTATTTTTTATTATTTGAGTAAACTTCATGCTCTTTTTCATGTCTGTACCAATTTACATTCCCACCAACAATAAACAAAGGTTCCTTTTTCTCCACATTGACACCCATACTTATTACTTCTTGTTATTTTGAAAATAGTCATTCTATAAATAAGACATAATATCTCATTGTGGTTTTGATTTGCATTTATCTGACCATTAGTTATGATTATGTTCAGCATTTTTTCATGTACATGTTGGCCATCTATATGATTTCTTTGTCTTCATATGTTCTTGAAATGATCAGACTCATCAAAATGATGTCAGTATGATATTAGAGTAATACATGACATGTTACCACAAATAAATTATTGGATAGTATCATGAATAAGTGCTCTGGGAAGTTATGGTTATATAGAGTAATATAAAAAGATCTGTGGAGAAGCAGGGATTCAGGTAGGTAAATGAGGTCTGTAGTGACTGTGAAAGTGGTTTTAATAGGTATTCCAAATGAAGGAAATATTACGGCAAAGTGAAATGTGAGACTGTTGCAGCATGGGAGAAATGAGATTTGGGTTCAGGTGTGGCCCATGGTTTAAGTTGTGTGTACTCACTAAGTTACTTAGACTTTTGAGCTTCAATAATCTTATTTTATACAAGCTATTTGTTTTTTTTAAATATCTGACTATAAGAAACATCAAAATTCTTTATCCAAATAAAATTATAATTAGGTTTTAAGCCTCTCATCTACCAGTTTGGTAGAATGTCTACTATAACATATTTCTAAAAATTCCCCCACTTTGAAATGAGACAGGTTTAAATGTAATCTTTTTTTCTGTCCTTATTGATATACTACACAAGTTACTTAAACCCTTAAGCCTCAGTAATACTATCAGTAAAATGAAGGTAATAATAGCTGCCTCCTAGATTTTTGTGACTTTTATTATAGAAAGTAGAAGTGAACTCTTTATGTAGTGGCTGTTATGTGGTAAATGTTTGATGGATTTTAATTAAATTTTGGAAAGGAAAGTTTTTATTATCAGTTTAATATAAAAGGAGAATTTTTTCTAATTTATTCTCAACTTGAAGTTTTGAAAAAAGCACTTAAAATCCTTTTTAAGATAAAGCTTTAAAAAAAGATGAAGCTTTTTTTCCTTTTTTCTTAGTTAATGATATTGGTTTTATTATAACATAAAAGCATGATATTGGATCCTTCATTTTTCTTTCAAAGATCAGAAAAATAGTTTTGTATCAGCATTGCTTTGTCTATAGTTTTTCCAAATGTATAACAGCCTTGACATTTAAAGAAGAGACATTTATATAGATGGTTTTAACTCATATTTTGTATATTTGACACTTTCAAATAAATGGCCTTTGACTTGTGCTGGTAAAACTTTTGTTATAACAAAACTTTTATTGCCTGGTGATGTACTCTCATAAACCAAAAGTTAGAGGGTGTTGATAAAACACTTATCATAGTATATAGTTACATGTATTCCAGGTTAATGTTCACAGAAACAGCAAACATATCCTTCTGTCCCCCAGTCAGGGGAAGACATGAAACCCCTTCACTCCATTTTCTGACCCCCTTTCCTGGCCCTTGATTGCTTCAGGGCTGGTCACTGACTCATGAATTAAGTGTCTTATTTAACAATGGTGTGTGGCCAGTCACATACTCTCTCAAGGAGTCTGAAAAGGATAATTTCTGCTTATGGTGGTAGCATGCCTTGTGTTGAGGTGTGGAAGGACCATTACTAGTCATCTGAGCTTTGTTCAAGGAGAAGAAGAAGCTGGTCATTTGTGGAAAAGAGTGAGAACAGAAGAGGTGCAGGGCATTCAGAAAGAAGCAGCAGACTGCAGACCTCGTGGAAAAGAAGAGTAACAGAGACAGAACGAGAATCGGGGAGAATAGGTAGGCATGTATGTTAAAAATAAAATGGCAGTAAAATACTTGATCCTCTTGAGAGACAGAATCAACATCCCTCCCTGTGAACTTTGAAGACTTTTACTTTCCGTGACTGTAAGAGGGTATGGCAGAAGTGATGCCAGGCCTGTCAGTCTTTGTCTTCAGGTCATTGTAGCTCAGGTGACAGACATATGAGTGAAGGAGCTTCCAGTTAATACCAACCTTCGACCATTGGGTTAACTCTGGTCTTCAAGTCTTATAGGCTGAAGTCTCAGACCCAGTGGAACAGAGATAATAAAGCTCTATTGTACCCCATCTACATTCCTTATCCATAGAATCCAGGAGCGTTTTTGTAAATAGCTATTGTTTTAACCCACTACATTTTGGAGTAGTTTGCTTCTGAGAATAATGGAAATTAGTTGCTGTGGGGTGGATATTCAGTTCATAATTTAATTAGTAGGCTTGTTTTCCTAAATTAGAATCATGGACTCTCTACAAACTTGCAAAATATCACTTTCCAAAACTGAATTTCTACACGAGGAACTTCTTTCAACATGTTTTATATTTCAGGTCTGCTGGTGATAAATTCTCTTCGCATTTAAAAAAAAATTATTTTGCTTTATTCTTGAAACACATTTTATCTGATGTAGAATTTTAGTGTTGTTGCTTGTTATTTGTCTTCTGTGACTTTGAAGTGTCACTTTATTGTCCTTTGGCATGTGTCATCTTTGATAAGAAGTTGACCATAATTCTTTTTTTGGAATTTTTATATATGATGTGTCATTTTTTTTCCTGTGGCTATTTTTAATACTTTTATCACTGTTTTCCAGAAAATGATCTTCCTTATAGTTGTTCTATTCATATTTCTTCTGCTTAGATATCATTAAAATTTTGAATATGCAATAAGATTTAAGATTTTTGTCTTTATAATGATTTTCAGGATTATGTTTACGCTATATCTGGGTGTTTTTCTCTTTCTGTTAATTTTGTGTTTGCTAATGGTTTGTTAAATTTTCTTTTTTTTAAGTGTGAGCTCTTCTATTTTCTTTCAAATAATGAAAAATGTTAGCTATTATTCTTCAAATACATTTTCTTTTTTCTATTTCTCTCTATTTTAAACCATTCCATAATATCCAACTGGTCATTCCATGTAAGAATTTGCAGCAGTCTGACTAGGACCTGGGCTGTATTTAATGTGTGTGTTTCTAAATACCAGAAACTTCACACCCCTCTCATGTCCTCATTTTTACCCTTTTGCCCTCAGTCTTTCCTGAGCACTCCTCCCATAAGACATTTTGTACCTTAGGGCTCCATCAGCTGTGCCACTGTATTGTACAGTTGGTTCTCACTACTTACCATTGCTTTTGTTCTGTAGCGTCACCAGGAACACTCCATTAAGGAATATCGAACTATTGCTGCAAAGAAACATGCAAGGACCGGTTCCTGTGACTCTCTGATCAGAACATTTTCAATGACTAAAATGCTCTTTGTGCTACATAGATGCATTTGCCAAATCTTAAACATAAGCCAGTATCACAAGGTTGAAACCCTACTCTGTTAACATAAACCTTTTCTTGTAGAACATTTGGTAGATATTAATTTTTTTCTCCAGTTTCTGGTCTGCAGACACTGTCTCATTTGTAAGCTTAGCATGCTTATGCCACATTGCCTTTTCAAATATGTAAGCTAGTCAGCACTAGTTGAGAAGGGTTTAGCATTTTCCTGATCCTAGGAAACATGACCCTAAATTTCTGTGGCTTTCATCCTCACAATATTGCTTAATTTTCTATCATGAACCTCAAAATTTAATGTTTTTTTTATATTTTCAATAGTTTTGTCACATACTAAAAGTGTTATTTAGCACTTTTCAGAGCAGCTTATGAACAGATCAGTGAAATTCCTCTTCCTTTTTATGGAGGTACCATATTGTGATTCATGAACATTAGGCTCACAACCAACCACACTGTAGCTCATGCCTGAATAAAGCTCATCTAACACATATTTTCTCAGAAAGACATGTCACACTTTTAGCTGTTAGAAACAAATCCTAGACAGAATTTTAGCCCATTACTTGGGAGGACATTTGCAAAAGCAAAATTACCAAAGAGAAGTAAAAAAATTTTAAAGGTAGTATTAAATAGACCAAAACAAACAAACAAAAAAAAGAGGTCATGTTTATAGTATAAGAGCTGAAATAAGAAAGCAGAGTCTTCTTTTTAATTTTTTATTGAGTTAATTGGAGTGACACTGGTTACAAAATTGTACAGGTTTCAGGTGCACAATTCTACAACATGTCATCTGTACACTGTATTGTGTGTTCACTATCCCAAGTCCATTTTTGTCCATTACCATTTGTGTCTTCTTGTTCAGCCTCAGCCGGGGTAAGCATGAAAAATCATCTAGATTTTTCCCTGCTCTGTTCATATCTCTAAATGATCACAAAGCCCCCATGAGTATTGACTTTGATGTTACAAATAAACTTCAGGAAATATGTTCATACATATTCATAGAATCCACAAAAAATGACAACCGAATATACTTTATCCCTGCTTGTCTGCTTTAAGGTTTGTGGGAGGAAATACAATGATGAAATACCTGTCTTTTTGTGGGCCTGTGTCTCTAGGGTGTTACCCTCACAAGTCTTTGTCCAGTGAGATAGCTTTCATTCCTACAGTTGGTGAGTTAAGAGTGTGAAGAGGGCTGTAGTGGGTGGAATGCTCTTCATTCAGGGTAAAGCTTTTAACACTGAAAAGTGGGTCTTCGTTATGTAGCAATGCCTGGAAAGATTTCAAAATGATTATTCGTCTGCTCCCTGTCAGAGGCAAGAGGGAGTCTGCCTGGGATCTTCATCTTCAGATGAGGGATTGCTGGAGACAAAGACCCTGAAAGGGTGGGGAGCTTGGTGAATGTGTCATCTTGACTGGACAGAAGGAGCTCAGTTACACATTATTTGAGGATGTGTCTATGACGATGTTTCTGATTTATATTAGTACTTATATCAGTAGACACAGTAAAGTAGACTATCCTCTGAAACAGATATTTTGGGGAGTACAATTCTTTAGTCTCACATTCAGCCACTGCACACTCAAACCCCTTGAGTTCTCCATAAAGGTCTGGGAAAGGGGGGCCACAAACGTACAGTATGAAACTTTAAATCCCACCCGAGAAAATATTGGCCTTTCAAGGCCCTACTCTTTCAAAAGGGAAAAGCAATGGACAATATCTGTCAAGCCACCACAAACCGTCCCCATGGCCTCATAACAGAAGTGAGAAATAGACACTGAAATCATCCTGAAGAAAGATTCCACGGAGTGTTTTGGACACAGGACGCCAGATCCAGCCCTGTCTAGGCCAGTGAGGGGAAGCGGCTTCCTCCACTTTTGCACCAACTAACAGATACCAGAGCACACCTGTCCCTAAGGCAAGGACCAAAGTTGTCCTGAAACACAGTCCTTGGCTGGGCCAGGGCAACTGAAGCACTAAGGGTTCTCAGAGGACAGTGGAGGATGCTTGAGCTGCATCAGTGCTTCATAGCCACTGCAGGAAGGAGGTCACCTTGATGTCAGGGTCCCCATGTGCTGAGAAGACCTGCTTCCTAGCTACAGTCCACAGAGGCATGATGATGGGCAAAATAAAATAATCATGTAACTGACCTACCAGTTATTCTCCTAAATAATGCCAAAGCATATGTATAGAAATATACATATACATTCATACATATAAATATGAATATATTTATATATAAATATATACATATTTATACATACACACATATATGTATATAAATACAATAGCATATTGCTATATACAACAGCATGCATAAATCTCAAAATGAATGAATGAAAGAGCCACACATAAAATAATAAATAATTTTCTGACACAGATATACCAAAGAAATTGAAATAAAAAGAACTAAGAAATACAAACCCAACTAATTAGCAAAACAGAGGCAGACTCACAGATGGAGAGCAGCTGACAGCTAGTGGGGTGGGTGTTAGAGGGTGGAGGGACTGAGCAAAAAGGAAAAGGGGCTCATGGACATGGACACAGTGTGGTGAGGGCTAGGGGGAGAAGAATATAAGGGGACTAAATGGTAATGAAAAATACAATAAAGATTAAATAAAAACATAATAAATAATGAATAATGCCATTTATATAGTTTATAAAAATATGCAGCAGTATAATGTATAGTATAATGTAGTCAATATAATGGTTATCTTTCAAAATAAAGAGTGGAATAGAAATTGGTTGGGACACTAGGGATATTTCTGGGGTATTGTCCATATTCAATAACTTTACAACAAGCTCATATTTACACACATGTAATTACTTTGTAATTGTGTATTGAGAAGTACATTCATAATCTGCATGCATTTTGAATTTTGTAGAGAGCTATAATGAAGAAAACTAATGATACTTCCAGGTTGGCCTCTAATATGTTAGGATCTTGGAAGTCATCACTTCCAATCTTAAAAGACAGCAACACTGTATACCCTGAAAATAAATGTTTTTTCTTGGCCTCTTAGAATACTGAGGTTGTAGGGCAAACCACTCTCTCAAAAATCTGGCTTTCCAGACCTAGAGCATTTAGAGAAGCACTTCCAAGATCTGATTACTCAGAGTAAAATTTGTTGGAACTAAAATGATATAGGAGCTCTTAAATGGTAATTCTGATGAATTTATGGATAATGAACTAGCTTGGAAATGAGAATCTCCTGGCTGTATTAGTCAAGGTTCTCCAGAGGAATGGAATCAACAGGACATATGTATAGGAAAAACAGATATTATAAGTAATTGGCTCATGCAATATGGAGATTGAGAAGACCTACAATCTGCCCCCTGTAAACTGAAGACTTGGGAAAAACAGTGGTGTAATTTAGTAGAAGACTGAGGCCTGAGAATGAGTCCCTGCTCAAGCAATCAAGAAGGAAAACAAAACAAAACAAAACACATTTCTTGTTGTGCGTGTGTGTTTCTATTGCACCAACCACAGCTGCTCTCTCAACAAACTCCACATACTTCATCTGCTCCTAACTGAGATAATTTAGAAAGTGAAATTGTTAACTTTTGGGCATAAAGCCATTTAAAGGATAGTTTTTGGACTTGGATGCTGCAATCAATGAAAATCTTGGAAAAATTGAGACTGGATGAATGCATTTGCATATCTGAAGATATAAGGTGAGGACCTAGTAAACAGAATTCTAAGAAGGCCTCCAAGGTTTCCCACCCTGCCCACTGAAAACATTCTGCATTATCTCCAGGACAGTAAATATGATGAATTTTACTGTCATGGCTTGCTCATGATTTGCTCATGTGACATGGAAATTATCTGGGTAGTTATGACCTAATCACATGATCCTTTTAACAACAGTTTATTTTTGCTGTCCAAAGAAGTCAGATATTTGAACAATATGAATTCTGAACAATGATTTGGCTTAACAATGGAGGGGTTACATGTCAAGGAATGAGGAAGGCCTCAAGGGCTTGAGAGTACCACCTGGTACCAAGTAGCAAGGAAATGAGGACCTCAGTCACACAACCACAAGGGAGTATAATTTTAACTTTGAGAAATAGAGAAAATATCTGCTTGTTGCAGAGATCATCTTACAAAACATTTTTATTTAAATGGCTTAGTTTATTCTTTTGACTTAATACTTGATAACGTCATTGACAAAAATGGGCATGAAAGAAGATTTTCCTCTAGAGCCTCAGAACAAGAATTCGGCCTAGCCAACATGTGGATGTTAATCTTGTTATACTCTACAAAGAGAACCCGGCTATTCAATGCCAGACCTCTGATCATCGGAACTGTGTGCTGGGAATGGGTCTCTTCTCAACATAGTTCATTACGCACCATTAGCAAACTAATAGAATTAATTTTTGAAAATTGGGAAGAAGGGCTCTCATCGACACACATTTTTACATTTCTGTAATGTTTTTAATTGTAAAAAATTTATCTCTACTTCATTATTATTATTTAAAATCCCATTGTTGTTATTGTTATTCTTCTTCTTATTATAAAACCTTATAAAAATCCACAGTGTGTTAAAGAATAAAATTATAAATGAACAGCTTATTTTAAATGCAACTAAAAAACAGAATATGTAAAATCTGAAAAACAATAATTTTACTTGTATTGTCTTCCCTATAATTTCTCAAAACATAAAATATCCAAATAAAGATTTCTCTTTATCACCTAAAATTCTGATTCTCTGATAATTATGGAATCTAGTAGCCTTTAACAAATAAAATGTTTCCTAAATTACATTTATTGACATGTGCATATGAGGTCATGTAAAACTAAGAGGACAAAAAAAAAACCTGTTTTTTACTATACAGAGGCCATGATGATGCAGAGGGCAAACCTTCCATATACTTTTAAAAGGCTAACACATAACGCATTACAAAATGAAAGGAGAGAAAAACATATATACATTTCTACTGCAGCAAAAGGAAGAAAATATCTATTTTGTGCACATAGAACATCTTATAAAACACTCTGATTTAGGTTGGTTTATCTTTTGAATAGTTATTAGATTACTTAAAAGAAATGCATAGAAATAACTCCCACTGGTTAGCTGCCCAAATAGCTATCTTACTGTTTTCAAAATAACTAAACACTGGAAAATATGAGCCTATTAAAGTGATTCAGAATAGGCCTTGATAATTTTATATAATTGACTAAAATGTCTATGTAGCAGTATATTCTGGATTTCATAATCTTAAATGTATAATAATATTTGTGACTTATGTTACAAATTTTGCCAAAAAATGTTATACAATCTGAAATGTAAAATTTACACCAAAATTCATGGAAAAATTAAAAGTATTTGTCCACATGTTTCGAGGGTATAATTTTAAGGAATATTATATTTAAGAACTAAAAAAGTTTTTCTTGATATATTGTCTAAGTTAAAATTTTTAGTATTTTGTGCATGACGGAAAAATAATAAGTATGGGACTGAATACACCAAAAATTAGCACATACATGTTTTTGCACAAAATCCAAATCTAGTGATCATATACAATGCATTACTCTTCTCTATTCTTTAAAAATTTGTATATTTAGTACCCAAAAGAGCATACAAATACATTTTCTTTTTTTCAACAACTTAAAAATATAATTTATGTTAAAAACGTAAGATTTTTATATGCTAAGCAGATTCTAAATTAAACCAAGTGAAATATATTTTGAAGAGGTTCTAAATAATCAAGCAAATAATAATTTATTCATTTTTATTCAAGAATGAATCAGAAAAATTCAAGTACATTAAGGATGGCACCCAAACCCAAATTTATTATTACCTGTACATTTTAAATTTGTGTCAATCTTTAGTTATTTTTAAAAAAGCATTTATAAGAATGCCCTCAGATTAATCTGTAATTCATGTCGTTTTATACACGACATGATTGTGATAGCGGGGACTCATGATGATATGCTGATAAGAATGGTTCTGGTAATGATGATGATGAATGATGCTGACAACATTAATAAAAAAATGTGAAGCTCCTCTACAGAGAATCAGATTTGCTTCTGGAATAATGAGTCTAACTCTATTTATAATGTTTGTCTTCTCACATCTTTAAATTCCAGCACCCCCTTCCTTTTCTGCCCATATGTGATTAAGCTGATGAGAAAGCCCCGAGCTCCTTCCCTTAATTCTGGGGTGTAGGGGAGGTTTAACTCATGCAATCCTCAGCCAGGGTGGAGGGACAGTCATCTCCCACCTCCCTTCTAACCTCAACATAACTCCAGGTTAGTTTCTTTTTCCAGCTCTGAAGCTACTTTTAAACCTTCTTGCAAGCCTTTTCCCTCTCCACAAAAAGTCTCATTAAGTGAATAATTTTCCTGAGCCTCTTCGTTGGCGTGTGTGGTGTCGTCAGTTCCAACAGCTCAGCCGATTTGCGGCCGAGGCATCCATGCAATGTCTATGGGGTAACTACAACAGTTCCTCAAATGCCTCATTCTTAAGACCCTTATTATGTGCTCTCATGTTGGCAGTTCAAATTATATTTGAGTATTATCACTACCATTTTAAGGTCCTTAAAGGAAGAATTCATCATTTCTCATATCTAAGCATCATAATAAAGCAAGGACTTGAATTTACGTAGTTGTGTTGTTTCTGCAGAATCGAGTCACTCTATTATCACTTCACACATAGTTGTTAAATATATATAAGTCAATCTAAATACACCGAATTTCTTAGAAATATCATGCATTTTAATTTTGGTCTTTGAGAAATTTGATTTGTCTTTGAAATGTTTGAATCAGGAAGTTTGTTTAGGACACTTAAAGACACTTGGAAATTATGGTCCTAAAATTAAAACTACATGCCAATTTGAGTTTCATCTTTAAACCTATCTGTAAATTTAGAATTATGTAAATGAAAATATATTTATTCTACATGGAAGATATTTTACTTTTTGCTATACTTTGGCAAGCCACAAAGTTAAAAAACTGAACTAAAGAAAAAATATATACTGACATATAAATATGTAACATTGAGTCAAAACTCAAATCTTTATTATCTTTTCGCAACTTTCTCCTTTTGCTACAAAATGCATTGCCCCTAACCTTTTTTCTTTTTTTGGTTATATTAGCTCAGTAATGTATAGAAATGCAAACTTTTCTCAGATGTATACCTTATTAAAATGTTTGTTATTTACTATTATTGAACTGATTGGTAAACAAATAATTTTTAACATACTACTATGCCTTGCCCTTTAATAGCATTAATACTTTTATAAATCAATATTAAGGAAGGGTTTAGGCCACTGAGTTATAGTAGTTTGTTTGAACCTGATGATACATCTTGTCAATAAGGTCCTTTGAGATCTTTGAACCTGTGCTTCTGTGCCATCAAATCTAAAGTCTGCGTACTGAATAAAACAAAGCAGAATGATGAATTTGTTGCAAGGCTTTTGATCTGCAAGTCAAGAAACTCAAGGCTACAGGAGCAATCAGTCTGGAGATGTTGATAAGATAAGTATGAAAATTATTTGGATTTCCCAGCTGATTGGTTGTTTAATGGTTTTCTTTCTTCTATGGATCAAGGTAACTAAGTCAAGGGAACACGAAAGATAAGAAATATCATGGACAGACTTGGTATTTCTGGAATGGCTGTGTCCTTGCTAATTTCTGAGAAGAGCTGTAAAATCCTCTAAGGTTACATTAGATTTCCTTTATATGTCTGTGCTGTCTCCATTTTTGTCTTTGACTTAAGCAATTTCATTTTTGTTTAGTTCTATGATGGCTATTGTGTATACATTTATATCTATTTTTTGAATTAATGCTTATAGCATGTAGATAAAAAAAGAAAAAAAGAAAAACTTCTATATTTTAAGGTAATTCATCTTAATGTGCTGAATTTTCAAATAATAATATTGTTAGTATTATAAAAGTGAATTAATTAGGCAAACCTACCTTATTTCCTGGATTTTAACACTTTAGATGCATTTTCTAGTATACGGGCCCTCTTAAAATAGCCACTTCACTCTAGAAATATCGTGCTTTGTTGTAATCAGAGGGACTTTAAATCTGTTTGTTGAAATTTTAATTAGGCAATTTCAATGCCTCAGAGCAGTGTCCAATGGTAACTTACAGGGCATGTGTAGGTACCATGCGGGCATAACATAAATTCACATTAAAGCTGAAGGAAACGAGAACTCAGTGCCTGCAAAATATTGTACCAGGCAGCTGAGAGTAAAAACCAGTAAGAAATGACATTTGGTTTTCTTCTCCGTGGGGCATATTATCTTGTAACTTAAACAAACCTGGAAGTAGATGTTTACAATAGACAACTTGTCTAGCTGAGGAACTGATTGCCTCAGCCAAGATTAATAACAGAACACAAAAGGTGACAGGAAATTTAAAAACATTCAATTAGGTGGAAAACCAGGGAGCAAAAGTATTTCATGCCAAAGACAAATGTTTTCATTTAATAATCTTAAATTACATATAAGGAAATGTTACCATTCAGACTGGAGTGCTCCATGTCAGAAACAATGTGCATTCTCATCCCGTGTATACATGGGGTAGTCTCTGCGCGGGCTGTTGTGGAAGGGGACCGCAGCTGCAGGTGCTTCGCTTTCATTGCATTGGAACAACAACAAAATGACTCCCAAAACATTTGACTTGGATATAAGTGAAAGTATCGCCTAGCAGAATAAATATTAGACTCCACAGTTGACTACATGTGCGATCTTTCCAGGCATTGTCTGTTTGCTTGCACACTGGCTGTCTTTAGGGGCCTAAATGCCTCACAAAAAAAGTAACTTATCTGGCTGCTGGAAAATTCTTCCAAATTTTGTTTCCCCCTTGAATCCATGTAGCATTTTATGATTTGCTTCTTGAAATAATGTAGAATAAGTTCATTTTCTCTTGTATATATCTACTTTCATGTATTTTTCATGAATGTGAAAAACAGCTAATGAATGTTAGAGGTCTTAACTTAGTATTCAGGTGAGGTCATCTTTTATTATCCTTCTCAGTTATGTGTGCTCTAAGTCACATTGACTGTGAAATTATATGATTGAATTTACATTATTAAACATTAGACTGTATTAAGATCTATTGCCCAGAGAGCCGTGTTAGAATTTAGTGTAGGCCAAAAAAAAAAATATATATATATATTTCATATATATTTGAACAGTTGATGGCATCAGGAAAACAGCTTTTGAGCGAGTGTTTTAATATATTCCATCTTTTGTTTTAGATATTATAAAATAAGGAACATGTACTTCACACAGATTTTACATAGATTAAGTCAGTTTGAGTTAATTGAGATAAATTATCAGTACATACAATCGGTAACATGCATAAAAAAATTAGCTGAGTCTAGTCAGTCTTTTGAAAAAGAAGCTACAGGCCTGGATATATTTTTATTATCATTGAGATATAATTCACATACAGCATTGCATAAGTTTAAGAGGTACAGTGTGTTGATTTGAGACACACATATATGCATGTATGTATGTATACGCATGTGTGTATATATGTACATACTACAGTGTGATCATCACCACAGCGTTAGCTAACACCTCTATCACTCCACATAGATTACATTTCTTCTTTTTGTGGTGAGAACAATTAAATGCCAGACTCTTTGAAACTCTGAAGTGTCTTTGTGTCTAATAGTTGGGTGTATCTCTACATTCTGAGATTTTAGTGATTCTTGGCCATTAAGCTTTACATTCTGCTGGTGCTTCCCACCAGGTTGGATTATTTAAGTCATTTTAGTGTGAGTAGCAAGTTATTTGATTGGGATGTGCTTTGAAACCAATTCCTTCACTGGGTGAAACTGGGAAAAAATGTCAATTATTTTACAAGGCCTTTCCCATCCACTTCTGAAATGTTAAAGGACAATTGACTGATGATTAATATTTCTGTATGTGAACAGAATCCTATCTGATAACTTCAAAAATCCTCTAGTGTAAGGTCATAGAAAAATATTTTTATTACTAATTTTGGTTGTAAACTCTGGAAGGAGAACATTTTTGGCACGGATGTGTGTCTATAAAAGGGTTTTTGGCACAATACAAATATAAGTTTCAATGCATTTTTTAATGGTTCCCTTTGATTAATCAGACTTAGTAATTCAATCCCACATTAACTTGGATAATATGTAGGGAAAGCAGTCAAAGCACTGTAGGACTTGCAAGTATCCGACACTGGAAACAGGCTACTTTTCTTATAGCATTAGCTTAAATTTTAGGAAATCAAATCAATCTCTTTAAGCTTAAGTTTTCCAATCAATGAAATGCATATAATAACAATTCCTACCTCGCTAGGTTGTTAGGAAGATTAAAGAAGACATGAGATCTTGAGGAAAACACTCAGCCCGGGATCGGGCAATACAGCAGGCCACGTTAGGAAGTACAATGTGGCTGAAAATAAACACGATCTTTGTGGTGTTTCGAGGCATGTGAAAATAATGACAAGTTTTGAGAGATCATTCTCTAAATCACTTGGAACAACATTACATTAGGTTCAGAGGTGTACCAGTTAGTCAATTAATTGTATACTAGTCAAGCAGTTGTGGACTCCTGTAATTAAATAGAACCTCTTCCTTCTACTTTGCTGAATGCTTTTTTCATTAAAGTTAATTATGAACCAGAAGCAGTTAATTATAAGCTATGTTTACATCTCTAGGCCACTGAATCTTTTTATTTTTTGGCAACTGGGGGAAAAACACATTATCCTTCCCTTATAAAAGTACTCCTGACCACTGGGACACTCTTTTCTAAATGTATAGAACCCAAGGACTCCAAAGAGGCCAATGAAGTTGAGATCAGAGATCAAGGAGCCCTTACGAGGAAAATACGTTTCAGCCATACAACCTAAGTGCTCTGCTCCTCCCTAGGTTTTTCTCTACCTCTTTCTCTCCTTGTGTTTGTCTCCCTGTCCATCCCATTTAAAATCTCTCTGTCTCTGTCTCTCTTTCTCTCTCACTCATACACACACACACACACACACACAGTCTTTTTCCTAAGTGCATATCTAGATGCATATCATATCTACAGTCCATTCCGTGATGAAAAACCATTTTTCACTTTTCAGTCTAGCTAATGGTTCCCCTTGATATCTCCTCCATTGTTATAAAGAAAATATTTATTCAGAGACATCTCAAGAGCAGCTTCACAATTGCTGATGATATTAGTTAATCGATACAATAGCATTAATTGGCTTTTGGATTACATTTTCTTTTTAAACTGATAGCATTTTATTTTAATGCAATGATATTAAGAATCAATTTATTATCCTAACAGTAGATATTTTAAAAGACTTATTGGTATTTTAGGTTAAGAAAATTCTAGGTTATAGAGAAAGAAAAACTAGAATATGTAAAGTTTTTATTTACTATATATATTTATTTATACTTGTTATTATAGTTATATTAGTTATTTAATCAAACAACTATATTTAAATTAATATGTCCATTTGAAAGTGATACTTTATTATATGTTTTTAGAGATAACAACAAAACTTAGAAATCTTGACTTGAACTGACATTGATTTTTTCAATGAATTCAGATACAAATAATTTAGCTTTTTCATGTTGCCATAGTTTATATATTCACCCTATCCATTCATCCTATCTCAAAATGACTATATGTTTTTTTAGGAATAAAATAATAGTACAAATATTAAAATGGTTTAAATTAAGGAATCCCTTAATGCATAGAAAGGTCTCTTTATCAAGATTCTTTTTTTAATAGTGCTTCCACATACACTGATTTTTTAAAGAATTTGTTATGTATTAATGAATTCTCTGCAAAGGGAAAAATAATCTTCTTAAACATAGCTACTGAATGCATAAATACTATTAGGTTCAAAATGTATATTTCTTCATGAGGTTTTCAATTTGTGGAAGAAACTTTGTAACATAGCACAAAGGGCCTTGCATTTCACATTTAACTTAATCAATTATAGAAGCATCTACTTCTAGGCCCATGCTTTACACCCCATTGCACCTAACATATAAGTGGTGTGTACACCCTGAATTCATAGTCCTTTTAATGATATTTTCTGTATAAAGAGTAATATTTAGTTAAATGGAGTTTATTAAAACTGCATCACTTTTAAGTTATAAAGCTCTTCAGTTACAAGTTAAACAATTTAAACTTCTATGACATTTTGCTAGTTAAAAGTCACAACGTTGTGTGAATTAAAAAAAAAAACAACTTATTCCCATAATATCCTGGGTTAAAACTATAGCAATCTTCTAACTTCTATGATGCTTCTTTTAATAACTGCTCTCTAGGCCAGTTGCAGGTTTTGTGTGGCTGAAGCTTAGGCAATTTGAAGGAAGTGGAAGCTTTAAGTCTGTGGGTTCTCAAATGGGGATCAGCCCAGATGCCCAGCTGGGGATTTTGAAATTATTTGTAAAAGTGTTACAGCTACTGGAATCCAGAGAGTAGAGGGTGTGAATGCTGCTAAATAGCCTGCAATGCACAAGGCCCCACACAAGAAGGATCATTCCACCCAAAAGTACGAGTAGTACCCTGTCGAAAAATGTGGCTTTAATGAGAATAAAACAATTAGAAAATATAAAAAGTAGACACAGGAATAAGTGAGAGACTCTAAGAAATAAAGTGTATTCGTTTTATTAGTAAAACTGCTTCAGCTATTACTCCAATACAAAAATCCCCTATTGAATGGCTTTCTGTTTTGAATACGCAATAGATGTTATAAAATTTCACCTCTGGCTAAAAAGGTTTCAGAAGAGTGAGAAACTAATGTGCTTTAAATGGAAGGTCTCTGTCTAATGAATTTAAAAGACAACTACATAATACATGGTAATGAGGTTGGCAAGCACCAAGTTACAATGATTTGATTAAGTTAATGGAGTCTAGGAGGGGGAAATCAGATAGAAACGTCTTACATTGCAGGTAACATTTTCCTAGAAGTAGCAAATTAGTGAAACTAAGGAGTAATTTAAAATTACTTTTTAATTTATTTTATAACTTCTGCACTTCTTTGTCATTCAAGATGTAATGGTTTTGCACAACGCTATTAAAGTGTATTACAAATTATGTATTCAGGACTTTATCAGTAACAGACAGGTATAAAGAAGCCTGTGCCAGGTGGATTGCATGGGGTACCATCTGGGACACCACGGTCTACCTCCCCCCTGCCACACACACAGACAAACAGTTTCAGGCTCTCTAAAAACAGCCTGACTCATTAGGCTACCAGAAATTTAATAAAAAACACAAATCAGACTATTTAATTTCTCTGTATTGCTTATTATATATGTAATATTGCTTACCTATAGATTACTGCCAAACTACTAGGGGAGTTGCAGGGTGTTAGTGTCTATTCTATCCAAGCTTAGTCTCAGTATTCTGAACCATTTATACCTAATACCAATTGAGAGGGTCATCACTTAATCTATTGTTAAATTGATGTGGACCCGGGCCGGCAGGGTCTGTGTGTTGTGACTGTGACAAACAAATTCACAGGGACTACAGAAGTCCTGTGGAGAATAAGGGATGATATGGCGAGAGGGCCCTGACCCCTGCCTGGACAAGCTTTTATTGCTTTTCTGGGTGCATTTCATTGAGGATGGTCTTCATTTACTATGCACAGTTTCCCTGTAGGTGATTACCTTGTACAGATAACAAAGGAAAGAATGTTGCTGGTTACTTCAAAGAGAAGGATGTTGCAAATCAAGGGGAAAAGTGATTGAAAGGATTACACTGCATACTTGGGAGGCTCAGCACAGACTTTAGGAAATTAAAGACAGGCGGTAAACATTTTCTATCTCAATCCAGGCTGAGGGAGTTTTAGCAAAAGCAAGTCACATAGCAGCCTAGGTACAATGCAGGCCTGATTCCCCACAGGGAAATCTATCCATGGGTGTGGGTCTCGTGTGCTGAACCTCGCTCCCCACTGGCCTTTCTGAATAGGGGCTGGGCTACATTTCCCATGCCACGTGGAATGGTCCCCTATATTAAATCACGAATTATTTAACTTGTATACTTGTATGACATCACACTGTCCCCAGGAAAAAGAGAAAAATACAGGCTTTTATTACCTTAAATGGTATTTCTGCAATCTGTGTTAGTTTGACAAATAGAGTTGATTTCAATCTTTTAGAAAGTTAAAAATAAATGGATATCGCTTTGGTTATTTGAGAGTTTAATTTTCATAAGGAAGAAAGAAATTAGCAATGAAGGCTTTCACATGCTATCTTGGTAAATATATTAAACATCTAAAATAATATTCACTTGCACATAAAAGTATGACCTGTTCTTAGTTTCCATATTCACATTTACTTTTATCATCTTTTCTTTTTCTTCAATGGTATGCTTCTCCGAAGAATATTCTATATTTGCTGCATTCCTGTTATCCACACAGCCCTCAGTATTGTTTTGCATTTTATCTTCCTTCCCTCTGCGCCAAATCATAAATGCTTCCTGAAGGAACATCAGTAAGGTCCTAGGTTCATACACAAGTGCAGTTACATCCTCATTCTCTTGGCACGTCTGTCAATTGAAACGACTTTCTTAAGATAACTTTTTTTTTCATAATATTTTTGTTTATTCAAATAATTTGAATGTATTAGCTATAAACAAAAATAAAACTCAAAGACCCATGGACACCATTGTTTAGAATGTAAATGATGCAGCCACTACAGAAAATAGTGTAGTTCCCTCAAAAAACTAAATATAGAACTAAATATGATCTGACAATTCCTCTTCTGGTTATATATCTAAAGATTTGAAGTCAGGATCTGGGAGAGATACTTGCATTCCTAAGTTCATTGCAGCATTATTCATGGCAGCCAAGATATAAAAATCATCCGTGTCCATCAACAGAGAAACTGATAAAGATAGTGTGGTGTACACATGCCACTGAGCATTAACATTACTTTTAGAACCTTCCTGGAATACTTCAAAGGGACTATCCTAATTCCACACATTTGTCATCTCCAGTGACTCTGTTTCTGGATGAAGCTTCCTTCAAAGAAGCACCATGTGTTTGCAATAATGGCCTGTTTCTCATATTATCATTGAGATTTGTCAATTTTCTCATCTAAATGGTAATTTACTGGAGGATTGAAACGGGGTCTCATTTTGTGGCATGCCCAGCCCTTACCCTGATGCCAAGCATCGCACACAGAGTAGGTGCGGGATGATTCTTAACTTAATTTTGCATGAAGATTCTAGGTCACCTCTTTCTGCTTTTATCTTCCAGCAGAAGATAAAAAGCTTCTGCTTCTCTGGTACTCCAACACACGTACAAACTAGAATGTTGTGTATTGTTTTTACAAAATATCATATCTTTTTTTGTACTCTCTTCATTGGTATACTTAATTATTGCCACACTTTCACCTGTTATTTGTGTTCAATGGGCTGAGGGTTGCATCTTTAGCTCCAAGATCCAGTTCTGCATTTCAGGATGACTGTTATATAAACTGAGATACTCTCATAAGCTAAGCTTTTAATTGTTCTTTATCATCATTTCCCATAAAACATCCTTATTGTCCTTAGAGCTACATAAATAAGCCTCCCAATGAGTGAGGCTCAAACTTTAGAGGTGGTTTTTTTTAATTTTTTTAATTTTAATTGTTTTTCAGTACAGTTTTCTGTCTTTTGCTCCCATCCCAGACCACCCCCCAGTGCTCCCCACCTCCCTCCCCTTTCCACCCCCCTTAGTTTTTGTCCATGTATCCTTTATACTTGTTCCTATAATCCCCTCCCTTTTTCCCTGAAATTCCCTCCCCTCTCCCCTCTGAATACATCTACTCTTCTCATTTCTCCATATCATTTAAATTATTAACAGCTACTAATTGTTACTTTCTCTCTCTCTTAGTTTTCGTTTTTATGGTCATTTTCTTGATGAGTTATCATTGCCATAACAATGAAACAAAAGCAGCTACTCTGCTACCAGATTAAAACTCCTCTCTCTCAGTTCTGTAACTGATTTTTACCTGCTGAAATAATTTCTTGACTCTCTGGCAATCATTACTACTTGTGTCCTAAAACTCCATCTCAAGCAAAAGCCTTTACCTGAAAACAGGTTCCAAATTACATTTGGAGTACTTACATTCCCCTTATGTACCTTAGTATATATTAATTTGGGAGCAAAATACTTAAGTGCTTTCAGCTTCGTGACACCTTTAGTTAATGACATATAATCATAAACCTACTGGGAATTTAGGGGAAAGGTGCAAATTTCTCTATAGGATGGAAGTGATAGAGCTGATATCACCCTTCCACACTTCTGCTTATTTGTACAAACACAATGTATATAATCACAGCAGCCATCTTGATTCAATAAGGCAAGAATTAGGAAGATTGCTGATGTGCCTAAGGATAGCAAAGGGGAAATATATTAACAGCTGAGTCTGTAGTGACACTTTTAAGTACCTGACTCAATACAAGTAACTTCTTATTCCTCAATTTTATGAAACGTAAGAAAAACAAACCCTCTTCAGATGTATTGGTGTTGTCTGTTTGTTTTTTAAACAGATGACCATATTTTCAGAGTATTCAATAAAAGCCCCTGACATTCAGCACCATTCTCTGGCTCCGAGCCTTAGCCTTATACATTTTCTCCTAATAGCTACAAAACCAGTATGTTTTAAAAAGCTAAGATTTTCAGTGTTCTGAAAAACCCCATGAGTTGAATTGCACTGGAATTATAGTAATTTTGTTATAGGAAATAAACAACAACAACAACAACAAAACATTCTTTGCATTCCTGTACCAAATCTAGTAATGAAGATCTTCATGGTAATGAAGTGATTTATTCTGTATTACATGAAAACGACAAGGATCTATAATGATTAAGAATTCTAGGATATTTAACAGCATTGGTGGATTTACGTAAATAGTAACCCAGAATGAACATTTTTATAAAGATTCATTTTACATATTTGAGACCTCTAATCTTTTTAGGTTCCTTTTTTAAATTCTTATTAAATATTTTAAAATATAGGGTTAGATAACAAGTATCTTCTGTGTAAGACAGTTGCTAGGTAAGTAAAGTCATCTTTTATATATTTACATACTAAAGAAGTAAAGCTTCAAAAGTCCCACAAGACAAAATTGGTATTGTTAATTCTCTTCATCCATATCTGATATCTCTTCTTTTTAAAAATAAACTACATTTTTTAATTTTTATTTTTAAGATTATTTATTTATGTATTTTTAGACAGAGTGGAAGAGAGGGAGAAAAAGTGAGAGAGAAACACCAGAGTGTGGTTGCCTCTCATGCACCCCCTACTGGGTACCTGGCCTACAACCTAGGCATATGTCCTGACTGGGAATTGAACCAGCAACCCTTGGATTCCCAGGCCCACACTCAAGCCACTGAGCCACACCAGCCAGGACCATATCTGACATTTCAAGTATGTGAAATTAATTCAGGGCTTGCCACATCTAACTGTTAAAGAAATAAGTATAGTTAATTTCAGCTCCATTGTGACCAATGACATGATAATTACATTGCTTGTACATGAATACCTATACCTCAATGGAAGGTGTAACGAGCAGCAAGGAGAATGTGAAAGTGCAGTGTAAAGTTTAAAGTTGCCCATTATCCTTCCCGATTAACATGGGTTATATGAGTATGGACTATCTGGTCTACTTCCAAATAGCAATTCTTTTTTATTTTCACTGTTTAAGAAATCTTTTAAAAGTGATAGTCTCTTTTAGAAGTATTGGCATTTCCTGTCCAAGTATGATCCAAATGTAAGCAAGTACAATTCAGTAGGAAAACTGCTGAAGGGAAAATGAGAGACCCACAACAGGAAATAGAAAGTCAATAAGTAGAAACTCCCTGAAAAATAAATGATTGGCTTGCAGAGACCCCCAAAGGACCTTGAGAAACGTAGCCAGTCCTGTATGCTTGGGAGATTTAAGCCATACGCATTTGCATGGATGTTTCCTCATCCCTGAAGAGATGATAGAATGAGTTATAATTTGGTGGAAGTGCATAGGTAAGTGACAGTATTAGAATTGGCAAAAATAATAATGCTCTTATCAACAAGAAACTCCTCTCCTATGAGGAAACAAGTATACCCAGTATTCTAGACCCCTTAAGTAGAAAGGATGATGAAAATCTTTGTAAAGACTCAGAGATTATAGGAAGCATTTTAATATGTTTGGAGGTCAAGTGTTATCTTTTTTAGTAGCCCAGTATTTAGAATAAAAAAAATTCTATGAACAAGGCCTTTTAAAAAGTGCATTTTAAGACATGATGCATAGGATAAAATTGCACTTATACGGAGCACAAAAAATATACAGTTTTTAATACCATTGAATTAATTCTGTTTTTCTTCCATCTCCCATGGTAGCACCATTTCTGCATCATTGCCCCCCTCAAAAAACCCACTAATATGAATTATTTTTATTATTAACCTACTTTTTTGCTTTTCTCATAAATGATTTTATTACCAATGTATGTATTAAATAATATATTAGTTTTACTTATATTTAGTCATTATAAAAATGTTTTATACTCTATGGAAAGCTCTAGGGCTATGTTTTTTCCCCAGTTAGAATATGTTTATAAATTTCATGAGGCCATAGTTCATTTTCTTTTAAATATATCTGTCTTCTGGTAGATACATGGAAAATTTTCCAGAGCGTGAAGCTGTGAAAGTCTTTATTTCTTTGGATTATGTTTATAGAACGGTTGATTCAGATCTCTCTACTCTAAAATCCTATCCAAAGTTTCCAAAATGTAAAGAAACATTCTAATATGTTAAGTTATTTAAGAAAACTACATAATATTACTTGGAAAATATAAAAATGTTAACATAATTAAGTAAAATGTATGAATCAAATTTTATCCTTTCCTAAATTGCAGGAAATTTTTTCTTGGCTCTTAGAAATCCATAGGTAGAGTCATTAATTGCTGCGGAGTTTTTCACCTAAATTAACACAGTTATTTTAAATAGTAATTGCTTGGTGCTGTGATGGATTTCAGAACTATAATCGAAAGCAGTGGCGATCTACCAGGTTGGTTGTTTTCTGATTATTTCATCAGGAAGTATCATCCTAGGTTATTAAAATATGTCTTAAAATCACATTTTAGCTCAGAGAAGGATATAAGAAAATAAAAGCTCATTTTTGTTCACATTTCTCTTATAATTATGTTCTATTCTGTTTAAGAGAAAATATGTGCATGTGGATAATAATTATTAAGAAATAAATGAACATTAGAAAAATTAATTCTTCATTAGGAATCGATGCAGCCTTACCTTTGCTATGGATATGTATCCAATCGGCCAGCGTGACTCACACTTTTTGATGGCAGCTGTTTTCATTATGCAGCTATGATGGAAAATACAACAATCATCCATCTAGAAATACTTTATCAACAGAAAAGATAAATGGCAATGGTACGTTCTTTTTAGAAAGCTGGAGCAGTCATGCTTGATAAAACTAAGCTAAATGAAGTTTTAAATCACCATACAAATACCATCTGTGACTCTGTGGACTTGAGAGAACAAGCGGATGTTGATTTGTTTGATTATGAGTATTAACGTGAATTAAAGGAAGCTGCTCCAATCTGCAGGATGCAGAAACATTTTTCCAGAAAGTGGCACTTTCCTGCTAGCTGCTGACCAGACTTCTAGGAGCTGTCTAAGGAACTTGAACTCTGATGGCACAGGTTAGCAAACGAGGCTGGCAGTGCCGTCACTGTGTGCTCTCTACCTGTGTGAAGAAATCTGAGGCTCCCCGCACATTTAACCCGCACATTTGCCTGTTCTGCGTCTGCAGACACTCATTTTTCTTCTTAGACCAAGTTTTATTTCCCTGAAGCATTACACAGTATCTTTGCCAACTTTCTAAGCAGCTAAAAACTCTATGTGCTCTGTGGTTAAGTTTCGCTAGCATTTCATTTATCTGAGGTCAATAAATGTACCAAGGACATGCTTTGGGATAGTAATGTTTTAGCTTAAGAGTTAAGGAGAATTTATCTATACTTCCAAAAGAAATAGTCAAGAATCTTATGAATGAGAAATGCACAGGAGTTTTGAAGCACTGTGGAGTACCCCAGAATGGGAGGGTTTAAAAAAATGTAGATCCTGCAGAATTTCTGGTTGGTTTTAAAATATATAAAAGTCAAACATTAACATTTGAATATGTAGAATAATAAAAAGGCTCATTCACGTCTAGTTCAGAGCATACTTACAGAAAGTAAGGACTATGTGAATTATGACAACAAAATCACATAGAACCTAAAACTGAATTAATGCCAAAATTATTTTATATCAAAGATTATTTATTTTTAAACTATTCCTGTATGTGCACCTGTATAGTTTTATAATACATAGAATATCAACTGCATGGAAATGAGTTTTAGATAGATACAAGGATTACTCTCCTGTGTTTTATGATTACTATTTTGTAATACTTTCATATTTAGAGAAAAGTTGCTAAAATAGAAGAGTTTCCATATAACCTTGACCTAGCTTCCTCTAATGCTAACATTTACATAACTATGGTATGCATGTCAAACTAAAAGATTAACACTGGCATCTTACTTTTTATTAAACTCCAGGTCTTATTTTGACTTCATCAATTTTTTCACTATATTTCTTCTGTTCCAGCATCCAATTAAGTATATCACATTTCATTTAGTCATCCATGTCACCTCAGGCTCCTGGACTGTGACAGATTATCAGTCTCTCCTTGCCTGTCATGACCTTGACAGTTTTGAAGGGAACCAGTTAAGTATCTTTACGTGTCCCTCAATTGGAGTGTGCCTGATCTTTTGCTCATGTGTTTTTTGGGGTGGTTGAATTTCCAGAAGATACCACAGAGGTTAAATGCCCTTCTCATCCTGTCCCATGATGGGGTGCATCATTGATAGGATGGGGCCCGTGACATCAAAAGGACTGATCACTGGAGAAGTTAAACTTGATCACTTGGTTGAGATGGTCAGCCAGACCTTTTCATTCTGAAGTTTCTATGTTTTACCCTTTTTGTACTCACTAAGAATCATCCACACTCAGGGATGGATGAATAATCAAAACTCACCCCCTGAAAAAGCCAGTCTTTACATCTTATGTGGAATTCCATAAAAAAAAGTCTCTTCTCCTCATTTATTTTTTAAATCATTTATATAAGTATGTTATTTTATATTTTGGGTTTTAATCCAATGCTACATCATTTATTTTGTTGTTCGCATTCAAACATCCAATACCCATCAGGACCTCTTGCAACTTACCTTTCGTGTCCCTTTGACATGTGTCCTACCCTTTGGTGTTTGAACATTTTCTTATTTTCTGACACAAGATAATCCAGGCTCATCTTGCATATTCTGTTTTAGCCCTCTAATCAATAATTTCCCAAAAGGCTGAACATTTATATATGAGAATCTGTTGGGATGTTACTGCTTCCATGCTCACTCAGCACTCAGGACTAAGAAGTTATTTGTTTATAGCCTAACCCATGCATGTGCACATGGCTATAATTATATATTTACTCACTTGTCTGTGTATATATCTTTCTACCTATTCATAAAACATGAGTACAAACTGATGTCTCCAATCTAGTCTGATATTACAGTTTATTGTAGCCTCTCTTTGCTTATTTGTAACTTCTTTCCCTGAAAGTGAAAAATATAGCTTCAATTATCTAATATTTCCTTTTCTATTTTTCAACCTTGTTAGATATATAAAGTTCTTTCATTAATTGATGCACCAAGTTTGATACAATATTGTGATCTAAGGCCCACAGTTTATTGAGATTTTCTTGATGTTTGTCTGATGAATTGTTTCTGCTCCAGAATCCCACCCAGGAAACCACATAACATTCACGTGTCCTTTTCCGTAGGCTATTCTTGTGGCAATTTCTCAGGCTTCCCTTGTTTTTATGATTTTGACAGTTTCCCAATTAATTTTTAAAATGTTATTTCATAGTAGTAAATGCTATTTCAGTAAATACTTCAAGGAATAACACGTGAAGAAGGGTTTTCTCTATGATGTCTAGAATTTGATACTAAAGGTCTTATTTTAAAAATCAGGCTATTTATATGTGAAGATGCTTCAGAGAGAAAATAAGTCAAAAGCCTATAGCAATTATATAGAGAGCAACATAATTTATATAGAGAGAGCAATATAGAGCCATATAGACCAATACAATTTATACCTAATTTTACATCACCTTAGGCATTTTTGAAGCAATTTAATAATCTATGCCCAATGAGCTCTTCATTTGTGTACTTTCCAGTTCCAGTTACTTTATTTGAAAACATGTCAGCTCATTAAAAATCTTTTCTTTCAAGACATGCAAGTATTTTCTGTTTCTTTCTCCTGATAGTAAGCAAATATTTTCAGATGTGGATAGTTTTTGAGGACTAAATTCTGCTTGCCTTTCTTTCACACCATTTTCTCATAAAGGGTAACTTAATATTCTAGATGTTGGTTTTCAAAGAACAAAACAAGAAGTAGCAGTTAAAAGAAAATGTGTGATGCCTTGGAATTCTTTCTTTCTACTATGAAAATCGCTGCCAAGATGACACATAGAAATCCTTTGTCCATCAGCACACGTGGAAGCACGAACTGCCTAATATGTGAATACAGAGTAAATGCATGGGGTGCAAAAATGAATAGACATGGCTCCCTTCCAGGGGATGTTTTTCCCATGATTTGGTCATATACATTCAGGCCACACATAATTATTGGGTTTCTACTCTCTGCCAAAGTCTGCCTCGGGCCTTAAATATTTGAAGAGTTATTGTCTTCAGGGAAGCTTGCAGGTAGTAAGAAGGGAAAAGCTATTCTAAATTTATATATGTTTTCCACAAAAATGCATAAATACATATTGGTTGCTGTAGGTGTGTAGTGGGATAGAATGTAAACCTGCTCAATAGGAAAAGTCCAATCCGTATCCGTGCCTAGTACTTTAACAGAACTAAAGAGAGACCTTTCTCTGCAGAGGCTCGCATCAGTTCAATCCACCTGCCATTTGTGATTTTGTGCCAAAAAGTTTCTGGGAATAAAAATTAAATTTGTGGGCTTGAATTCTGGCCCAGATGTGATTTTGTAATGCAGATGGCATGTCCTTGAGTAGCCTTGTGTTCATCCCATTGCCATCCTGAGAAATAAGCACAGAAAGAGTAAATGAAATTTGATAGAAAGTCTTCTTTTTAAGCAGATGTAGTGGCTGATATAAATTATTCCTCTAGAATTTTTAACATATGCCGAACTATTTATTACAGATTAACTGCTCAAACTTGCATGCTAGTAACAGGCTTTCTGAATGTGAAAATGGGTGATGCATTTTTCACAGTTCTGATCAAAAGATACATAAGATTATGTAATTGCAACTCAGCTAAGAAAAACTATATTAAAAACAAGTACAATGTATGCAAAATTTGGGAGCATTTCCTAACTTATTCTGTTATTTTTCCCCTCGCTGAAAAATGCTATTTAGAATTATTATATCTTGTATTACAAATGCATTTTAACACTAAACACTTTTTCATAACTGTTCAAAATGTTTCTATCTGCTCTTCTCTTATTTCTGATTGCCCCATATCCTTCACAAATGGGTCCCCCCCAAATTTTCTGGTACATTATATTTGAATTAATTATTTTATATCATTGCTTTGTTGAAAATTCTCAACTAGATACTTCTAAATCCATCTGGACTTTACTTAGCATCAGATAATTGAAATATAACAATGATTTTAAAAATGAATTTATCTGCTTTCAATGCTTCTTATTTAAGACATACAAAACATGCATAAAGCAAATGAATAATTTCCATGTATCATGAATAATACTTTGCCTACATCACTACGAAAATTAATTTTTATCTTAAATGTACAATCTCAAAATATAAGCACTAAGTTGTCTGTACCATTAGAGAGAAAAGGGCAGGCTATTAATATTAGATATTTTTTGTTTTGTTGGAATGACAAGTAAGATAGCTTGTGGTTTGGGGGCTCATGCCCTAACAGATTCATACAAAGAGTAAATATATTTTCTCATTCACTTATTCTGTAGTGGTTTTCTTTATTTTTAAAGAAAATCAAACTGGAGAAATCAATGACAGGATTTTATTGCATCCATATAAACTCCAGATTGAGCCTGGTGAGATTATAGTTCCCATGGTAACAGAACTGTGTTCTTTAAACAGTTTCTATCCTGACTACTTTCCTTCAAACTTACACTGAGTGATTTCTTCAAAAATAGGATTTGTGAGGGCGTAGTTATGGGAACCTGTATTTCCCAAAGGGATATCTATCCATATAATTTTAGGAGTAATTTAAGCATATGGTGGTTAATTAGACATAAATGTTGCCAACTTGAATTTTAAAAGCACAATGTTCCCCCAGTAAGTGGTGAAGTGTGGGGAAAGAGGAAATAAAATATCTTAAAAAGGGAGCTCAGATAACACTGGAGCTGATACAGATAGCTTTCGGATTTAGGAATTAGTATGGAAATATCTTTCAAGACGTGTGGATATGTTAAAGAAATGTATTTTGTGTCTTAGACTTTTGTAGGTCAAGTGGGTGCATCATGTTTAGTAAATTTATTTGAAAAGACATCCATAGTGACACTTCTCTTTTTATAATGTTTAAGTGCTTTGAAGCAAATGAGGTTAAATTCTATATCATTCTTGTAATAATATCACACCATTACCTAGGTACGGATTTTTAAGACATTGACAGATTATCTATATCACAACTTCACCTTTTGATAGTTATGTTTTTCTCTAATCTCAAAAAAAATTACTTTCAAAAGATTTATTTTCCTCATGTATAAAAATGCTAGTGTTGAGCTACCTTATATGGCTATTTTTCATTCATGGATTTTATGGGACCACTTGGTAAAATATGAAGTTTGCCTACAGGAGAAGGAATGGATCTTCAATCATGAATCCATCAATTGTTTCCTAGGTGATTTAAAGCAAATCACACAAACTTCCTGACGCTTAATTTCTTTGTCTCAACTGTTAGAATAACAATACTAGTTAACCACCTTTCTTTATTATTAGGACAAATAAATATGACAGTTGGACTAAACAGATTAGGTTGCTATAACAAAATTTCACAGACTGGGTGGTGTACACAACAGAAATTGATTTTTTCACTACTCTGGCTTCTGTACGTCCAAGATCAAGGTGCCAGATGGCTTGGTGTCTGGTGACTCCTCTCTTTCTGGCTTGCACTGCCAGCTATCTCACTGTGTCCTCACACGGCCTCTCTGCTGTTTGCCTGTAGAGGGAGAGAGACCTGTGGTTCTTGTCCCTTTCTTATCAGGACACCAATCCTTTGGATTCAGACCCCAACCTTATGACTTCACTGAACATTTGTTACCTTCTTATAGGCCATATCTTCAAATGTGGTCATATTTGGAGTTAGGGCTTCAGCATATGAAATAAGGAGGGGGTACAATGCAGTCCAAAACAACAGTGCTTTGTAACCTGTAAATCACAGAATACATACTATAGATTACATCTGCTTGTTTTTCTTGTTATGGAAGTGACTTCCTTAGAATATAACTGACTGGCATTGTGGCTTCAGCCAAATGAACTAGTCCACCAAAATGACAAGCTATATGCATAATCTTTTTTAAAAATATATGTTCTAATTAACTAAGTTGCTTAGATCGCTTTAAACAAACAAAAGATAGAGAGTCTCATATTTGTTGAAAATGCCTCTTTAAGGCCAGTGGCTCTTTATCATTTTAGAATAATGATATTCCCCAGTTAATGTTTCTTGCCTTAAGTATCTTTGGTAACTACTGCTAGTTATATCATTGTTAAGTTTCCTTCCCTCCAGCTTAAGTGACACTTGTATGTTCCATGTTTATTTCACAGTTTCTATTCCTTAACCATTCCTCTTTCTTTGACCAAGGTTCTGGCACAAGGTAGCTCATGAAACAGAAAATAATGTTTTTTTGGTGTTTTTGTTTTTGTTTTTGTTTTTAGGATAGATAGAGAAGATATATGTCATAGGGAACAAAGAATCGCAAAGAGACCACTATTAGGGATATACTTTGGGGCCACCTCTCTAAACTCTGCATCACTGAAGTAGAAAGAACCATCACCAGGACACTCAAGGCCTGGACAGTTTTCACTATAATTCCACATTGTGTTACCATTATGAGGGCACTCAGAATTATACACTATGCAAAACTACTTTTCAGAATAAAGATGTAATTTTCCCCTCCCATCTTTGTAAAATATGTTTTAAAACAAGCCAAATAATTTTTTCTTCATACATATCTACTGGAGAGAATAATGCTGTTTTAAATATGTTGGAGACAAGGTGACCTTGAGACAATACATTTCTTGTCATTGAGAAGTCAATCTACAGAAGATGTAGCAATCGCCATGACATGACTGACCTGCCACATGAAGAAACTTGATGACGATAAATGACTTTGGAAAAAATTAATTTGGGGTGTAATGAATCATCATAAGTTTTACATCAGTAGGTAAAGACCATATCCTTATAACTCCTTGTAAAATTATGAGTACAGGTTAAAATGCACTTGAACTTTCTTGATATTGAATGGGTAAGAAGCAACAATGACTGAATAACAAGGGCAAGCAGGTGAAGTTTATACTATAGTATTTTAAGCCATATTATTAACATTTTTTGGTCGATATTTTAATTAAAATTCATGTACTGTTGTAAGAATAAATCACATTGATTTTTATTTCTAGCTTGATTCTATTATATTATGATATTGAGACACCTAAAGCATGATAGAAAGCAATAAGAGATATGTACATTTTGTAAATATGAAAACATTCTGTGACACTAAACCTGAAAATGTTGAGAGCAATGGTTCTCTCCAATTTTGTGACATGCTGACACATCCTTTATTTGAGTTTTCCTTCTTTCCAGTTGCTTATCTGAGGTCCATTCTTTAACTAATATTCATCACATTGATTGGGGGAGTTAACCAGCTCTGCAACCATCTGTATACCCAGCTAGTCACTCAAACCTCATTGTTCTGTTACAGCATTTGTCTTTTTTGTTATGGTTTTGTTTTGTTGTGTGTGTATGTGTAAATATAGATATAGATATAGATGATATAGATATAGATACAGATATAGATATATAAATTGTTGTTCAATTACATTTGTCTCCATCTCCCCCCTTAAAAATGGAACTGCCTTTTGACCCAGCAATTCTACTGTTGGGATCATGCCCTAAGAATCCTGAAACACCAATTCAAAAGAACCTATGCACCCCAATGCTCAGGGCAGCATGATTTACAATAGCCAAGTGCTGGAAGCAACTTAAGTGTCCATTGGTAAATGAGTGGATCAGAAAACTATGGTGCATTAAAATAATAGAATGCTCTGTTACAACATTTGGATTATACATTTTTGAATGTTTTGGATGTTTCATTGCTTAATCAGCTGGTTGATAGGGAGAAATAAGTGAGCAATATGTTCCTTAATTTGAGAGAGCATTTTGTAAAAAATCAAAATAGAGAAAATACATATTTTAAAAATTAATTTCAAGCTGTGATATCTTTTGAAATAAACATTAAAAATGCCCCAAAGTAACAAATCTTGTGACAAGTTAGTATTTATAAATTAGATGTACTGTTAGTCACATATTTGAAAAAATTAACCATGTTCTTGTATTAAGTATTGTTCCACCTACACAGGCTTTGCCTTAATGGGGAAATATCACTTTATCCTTTATATTAAAACATATTTCTGAAACTCATTTATATGGAAATACAATATTCTAATACAAAAATAACATATGCAAAACCATTTTGACCCTCAAAAGATAGAATGTATTCATATATTTTATTTAAAACCTTAAAATAATATTAATAAATCATTGGGGTTATTTTTGTGCTGAACTTACACTTTTAGCATTTAAACTTAAGCATTTAAATCTACTTAAATATTGCATCGATTATTTAGATATAAGAAATTACGTTAAAAGTATTTTGCCCTGGCTAGTGTAGCTCAGTAGATTGAGCACAGGCCTGCAAACCGAAGGGTCGCAGGTTCAATTCCCAATCCGGGCACACGTCTGGGTTGCCAGCCAATTCCTCAGTAGGGAGTGTGCAAGAGTCAACCACATGTTGATGTTTCTTTCCTTCACTTTCTCCTACCCTTCCCCTCTCTGCAAAAATAAATAAATGAAATCTTAAAAAATAACAGTTTTTTATATTCATGTGTGAAATAATGGCATATAATATATATTTTCCAGTCTGGCACTTTGGTCATAAATATCTTTTAAAATGATTCAGTCATTCTATGCCCTAATCCAGATACCACATTCTTTTCTTGCATCTTTTGTATAATTTTATGTCAAAAACCAAGAAATTATGTTACTTTTGACTAAAATTTGGCAGTATTTAGTCTCCATTAACAAATTAATCCTAGAATGAATTCTGTGATCAAAACTAACGATAATATTTAACTGATGGATATACATGTCTAACTTTTATGCACTAATGCCCTGATTTTACCCTAACACATCTCTGTGGATCCAGTACAAAAAGAATATTTTAGTGTCTACTAATGAGCACTGTAGCTCCTCACCAGAACTGGAAGTAGTCCCAGAAATTGACCCCCACCAGGGACCTAATATAATTTTAGAACCTTTTCCAAAGCATACAGTCTCTTTAAAATTACATCCTGTTAGTCACTAACTACAGAAGGCTCTAAATAGTTTGAACATTCTGAGACTGCCTTAGATGGAGCACTCCTAAGACAAGGACCGCTTTGACCCTCAGAACAATGTAACTGTAATGCCGGTATCAGTCACCTGGTGGCGGTGTTATACAGGTGGATCTTGGATATCCAGCCTTCACTCAGGATATGGATATCTGGAAAAAAGAGTTCAAATAACAGCTTAATCCCTTAGATATTCATTCATAAATTAACAGATTATTAAGTGACTGTTCTCACAACAGAGTGGTCATTTTATTCCAAGCATCACAGATAACATAAAATAAACAATCCATTTGAATGGTTAAGACAGTAATAAAGAAGATTAAGAAAAAATACTCATTGAAGCAAAGAATGGAGAAATAGGAATAGCATGGTAGTTGAATTTACGTGTCAACTTGAACCAGGTACCTGGCCACAGGATGCCCAGGTATCTGGTTAAAATTACTCTGGGTACTTCCCTGAGAGTGTTTCTGGAAGAGATTAGCATTTGAATTGGTAAACTAGGTAAAGAAAATGGCCCCTTTCAAAGTGTCTGGTCATCATTCAATCCTCAAATGGCCTAAATAGAACAAAAAAGCCAAAAGGCAAAGATAGGTTGAATTCTTTACAAGCCTAACTGAGCTGGAACATGCATCTTCCCCTGCCCTCAGTGCTTTGAGTTCTCAGGCCTTCAGGCTCCGACTGCAGCCCACACTGTTGGCTGTGTGGCTCCCGGGCCTTTTACCCACACAACCGTCTTGGATCTCCAGCTTGCAGACTCCAGATTGGGGAACTTCTCAACCTCCATGATTGCATTAGCCACTATTCAGTATGATAAATTGCATTTTATCTATATATATATCTATATCTGTATCATCTATACCTATATATCTCTATATGATCTGTTGCATTCACCAACCGCGAGAACAAATGTTGGAGACTTTCAGGGTTTCAAAGATGCTACTTTATTGGCCAAAGTTTTACCTGCGCAGGGGCGAACTCTCCGAACGTGTCCAGAGACACAGTGCTCCTTGGAGGTGCAAGTGAGAGTCGCGCCTAACGCTTACAACTAAGGGTTTTTATGGGCGCGAGCAAGCAAGCCAGGCACAGAAGCAAATGTGGCTTGTTAGCAATTAGCGCAATCAAACAAAGCAGTGGTCTCTGATTAGTGGGATCTCCCGCTGGCGGGCAAATTTTGGCGGCCTTTCCTAGCTGACTCTATCAACATTTAGTCCAGGTGGTTATCTACTTGACTAACCCTCCGCCCCCTCTCTTCCCGGAACACTTGGGGTAACTGCCCTTCCTGGAACACACATAGGGAGGGGGAGGGATGTGCTCTTATGCCACATTCTCCTAGTAATTTTCCATCCTG